>SJYV01003658.1:207006-221053 GCA_006410875.1 Neotragus pygmaeus
ACAACAGACTGGTTCCAAATAGGAAAAGGATTAAGTCAAGGCCGTATGTTGTCACCCTGCTTATTTAACTTATATGTAGAATACATCATAAGCTGGAATGAAGATTGCCGGGAGAAATATCAATAACCTCAGATATGCAGATGACACCACCCTTATGGCAGAAAGTGAAGAAAAACT
Source organism: Neotragus pygmaeus (assembly GCA_006410875.1). Taxonomy (NCBI): domain Eukaryota; kingdom Metazoa; phylum Chordata; class Mammalia; order Artiodactyla; family Bovidae; genus Neotragus; species Neotragus pygmaeus. The sequence goes on from SJYV01003658.1 coordinate 207,184, forward strand.
CAAGAGCCTCTTGATGCAAGTGAAAGAGGAGAGTGAAAAAGTTGGCTTAAAGCTCAACATTCAGAAAACAAAGATCATGGCATCCGGTCCCATCACTTCATGGGAAATAGATGGGGAAACAGTGGAAACAGTGTCAGACTTTATATTTTGGGGCTCCAAAATCACTGCAGATGGTGACTGCAGCCATGAAATTAAAAGACGCTTATTCCTTGGAAGAAAAGTTATGACCAACCTAGATAACATATTCAAAAGCAGAGACATTACTTTGCCAACAAAGGTCCATCTAGTCAAGGCTATGGTTTTTCCTGTGATCATGTATGGATGTGAGAGTTGGACCATAAAGAAAGCTGAGCCCCGAAGAATTGATGCTTTTGAAGTGTGGTCTTGGAGAAGACTCTTGAGAGTCCCTTGGACTGCAAGGAGGTCCAACCAGTCCATCCTAAAGGAGATCAGTCCTGGGTGTTCATTGGAAGGACTGATGTTGAAGCTGAAACTCCAATACTTTGGCCACGTGACGTGAAGAGCTGACTCATTGGAAAAGACTGATGCTGGGAGGGATTGGGGGCAGGAGGAGAAGGGGACGACAGAGGATGAGATGGTTGGATGGCATCACTGACTCGATGGACATGAGTTTGGGTTGATTCAGTGAGTTGGTGACGGACAGGGAGGCCTGGCATGCTGTGGTTCATGGGGTCGCAAGGAGTCGGACACGACTGAGCAACTGAACTGAACCGAATCATTAGCAAAAGAACATAAAGTGAGAAATGTGCATTAAAGTGGTGTATAACATAACCACATTTATCGAGAATGTATTTCAGTATCAAGTGGCAATTTCAACAGTGCCGAAACCACGATTACTTTTGCACCAACCTAATACTTATAATGATGGGCTGTTGCTTAAGAAGTGAAGATTGGAAGAGTCTGTGGACAAGGTAGGATGGTGAGAAAGTATTGGCTTAATAGGTTGGCATTTTGATTGAAGTAAGTTGGGGAAAACAGATAATCAGAGAGTAGCGTGTTTAGTGAATAATTCCCTTTGCTGCTGGTGACCAAGTTCAAGGCATGACACTGAAGCAGGGGAGCAGGTTCCGGAGGAGCGGCCAAGGCCTGGGAGGCTGCACTGCTGCCTGTGACCTGAGTGCACGAGAGGACTGTGAAGCGGGCCAGAGGGCTCAGCGAGCGAAGGGGCGCAGCCAGGAAGGAGGTGCCAGCAAGAGTGCAAAAGGACGTGGCCAGCTCACTGGCCTCAGACGGCGAGGGTGTGTTGGCTGGCTGCGAAGGAAAGGGACTTTGAGGCTCGCTGTGTTTCAGTTAAGGCAAGAGAGGACCTGTTTGGACTGTCTCCAGGGGACCTTCCCGACCCGTGGATCAAGCCCAGCTCTCCCGCATCTGCAGGCAGATTCTTTACCATCTGAGCCACCAGGAAAGCCCGTTAAGACTGTAGAAGCCTGCGAATCATGTAACAGAAGCTCAGAAGAACGGCCTGGGACGCTGTGAGGGGGGCGCACAGGCGGAGGTCCTGTTCAGATCAGGGGAGACAGTAGATCAGGACTGGGGCGAGGATTTAGGTGAAAAGATGACGCAGAGAGCCTTGCGTGTCCGGCAGTGACTGAGGGGCGCGGGGCGGTGCCTGCCGTCTGCGGGGAGGCGGTCCTGACAGCCCTCGGGTGGGGTCCCTCTGCTGCGGTCCCCAGGGCTTTGCTTAGAGAGGTGGCTGCTCTCTGGATGCGGGCACAGCAGGCGACGTACGTGTGAAGCGAGCTGATGGGGTACTTCTCCCCTCCCCTTTTTACATATAAGAAAATAGAAGTAGTCAACATTACCTGTTCCACATTTAGTTTAGTTTAAAAGGCTAAACTAAAACAGTATTCTGATATTCACATAGTAGGTACTCAGCAAAAGATGAGTATTTTTAGTATGTTTTTGTCTTTTTGTAAAGCAGCACAGAACAGAATAGCTCATGGCTTAGGGCCATGTTTTTGAATGCTTTAAAGATACCCATTTTCTTACATGGCTCAACTCAACACATACTAAATGTCTCTTGTATGCAAAATGGATCTGTGTCAGAATGAAGGGAACTCTGCCCTTGTGAACTTTAAAATCTAGTGGAAGAAACCAGTCAGTCATAATACAGAGAAAATCCTAAATAGAAATAAAAAGACCTTATGGAGAGGGAAATTATGAAGTCTGTATAACATGTTCAAGGAGAATTCTTGAAGGAAGTTTTGTAGCTTTTGGACTGATTCTTAATAATAAATTCATAGGCAGAAAGGGTATTCTGGAGCATCAGAGACCCGTAAATAAGAGCATGGCCCTAGAAGAGACGAGCGTGTGGTCTGCCTGGAGAACGCGGAATAAGCAGTGGGGCCGCACCAAGCGGCCCAGGCCTCCCCTCCCACTCCCCGCCCAGGAGTTAGCAGCAGCAAAGAGGCTTTACAGACTTGCCTGTCTCTTTAATAAAGGGCCCCTGAAAGCGATGGAAGGCTAGATTGGTTGTGAAAAAGTGAAAAAAAAAACCTGTACACAAGATCAGTAGGCAGGAAGTTCTGATGGTGCAGATAACAGAGGAGGAGGAAGCAGATGCGGGTGGATATGGCAGCGACAGAGATGATCGGGGGAAACAGTGGGGCGACCTGGTGAGCAGGATGGTCAACACCGGCAGGGGACCGGTTGTCTTAGTGTGGACTCCTGTTGGGAAGTCTCCCCTGGCCTCAGTCCACTGTCAGACTGCACCTCAGGCAGAGGCAGAGGCAGCGGGAGGGGCCGGCGGGAAGAGAACGGTTCCCTTGCTTGGTACTGTGAACAGCGTTTCGGAGAGACATGGTCTGAGAAGAACACAGTTTTAATTGGCTGCCTTGTTTCAAAAGGCTTTCTCCTGATGTACAGTTTCCTGATTAGGGCAGATGACTGGTAGGAGTAGTAGAAGGGAACTGGACCATCTCTAGAAGCCTTCCACATGAGACGATAAAGAACAGAATGGTTGACTTCTCAGACCTATCTCACTAGACCCTAATAGAGTGGGGACTGAAATCCGAAACTCCTGAATCCTGACCCAGATACTCAGTGATGTATCTGAAAAAAATTAAATGTCAGTCTACTCCTTTGTAAATTGTAAAACAATACACTGATGATTTAAGCATTTTCCATGTTTTTTGTATTTCATCAGTTAATCCCAGCAGGGAATTCTCTTTGAGTCTGGCAAGACTGCAAGCATATTATTTTAGAAAAAGTTCTACAGAGGACAAGTGAAAGTGAAAGTCGCTCACTTGTGTCCGACTCTTTGCGGCCCCGTGGACGATAGAGTCCATGGAATTCTCCAGCCAGAATACTGGAGTGGGTGGCCTTTCCCTTCTCCAGGGGATCTTCCCAACCCAGGGATCGAACCCAGGTCTCCCACATTGCAGGTGGGTTCTTTACCAGCTGAGCCAGCAGAGAAGCTCAAGAATACTGGAGTGGGTAGCCTGTCCCTTCTCCAGTGGATCTTCCTGACCCAGGAATAGAACCGGGGTCTCCTGCTTTCCAGGTGGATTCTTTACCAACTGAGCTACCAGGGAAGCCCAACATATGACAAGACATTTGAAAAGACAAAAGTATATATTTGGTGATAGACAGTCTCCACCCTAGAATGTAAGTTCAGTGAGAACATGGACCTTAGTTTTTCATCTCTGTATCACTAGCTCCTGGGATAAATACATGATACAGAAAAGATTCTCAGTAAGTAACTGATGAGTGAGTGAATTCATAGGTGAATCAGTGAAAGAAATGGACTCTTTTAACCCAGGAGAAGTTAGGGGGACTCTGGAAACAATGTAACATGATACTATAGAGAAGAGGAAGAATATTCCAGTGGTTTTATCCATTATTGCTACAATTATTATTTGTAATTCCAACTTTCTCTGGGAAACATTAAAATATTTTTATGAATAGTTCTTAAAATTGAGTCAATTGCTATAAGAAAATTTGTATATTTAATATTATATTCAGTAAGTATTAATATAGTAAGCAGTAAATTGTCTGTTAAAATACTTCCAACAAAATTTTTACATTCTTCCTGTTCAGTTTTTCAAATGTATTTTTAAAATATATTAGAAATATTTTCAGAGTTTATTTTATTGAAAACACATTTTGTTTTTGTTTTTGTTCAGTTTTAATCGCTTGGATCTACCACCATATAAGAGTTATGAACAACTAAAGGAAAAACTTCTTTTTGCAATAGAAGAAACAGAGGGATTTGGACAAGAATGAATGTGGCTTCTTGTCTTGGAGGAGCTCTTGCATTTAAATACCCCAGCCAAGAGGAGTTGCACAGATAGTGTATATAAGCTGTTCATTCTGTACAGTGAATTTTCTGAATCTCTCAAAAGTATAAATGTTTTCTGTTCTTCCACAGAAATATGCAAAACAGCTCATCCTTTTCTACTTTATTTATTGTTCCCTTGAAATGACTGACCAGGAAAAAAAAAATCATCCTTAAATTTTGAAGCAAGGGAGAGACTTTATTAAAAATAAGTATATATACAAGCGTATATGACCGTGGCTCTATTTAAAGGGGATAGATAAGATTATTTCATACAGGAGTGGGATTAACTTGTTCAGATTCAGAGATCAAATTTAACTCTCTTCCTGTTTAAGTACAAAACTTCACCTTTTATTTCACAGTAGCATGGAGTTAAACTGCAAATTCTTCTCTATTCTATCTATTCTTCTTNCCCCTGATGTAACATCTCTTGAGGGTGCTTAGCTGCATGGCTGTTCAGGAAGGTATTAAGGGCTTAGGCCAAAATCTTAACTTTGAATATGTTAAAAAAAAAAAAGTGCTGCTGGCTTTTCTTAAGATGGGTGCTTGAACCTATCAGTTTATTTTAAATAAATATAGTAGTTGAAAATTTTCCCTCTTTGCTACATCCCTAATACAGTCAAGGTCATTAATGAAACCATAACTTATATGAGTAAATCATATACTAGATCTACTACCATTTAGTTTAGTCTGGAAATCGGGGAGAATTCACTGAGCAGCATAGAGGTTTGTTTACATGTTACTTTGGGATGCTAGGTATTTGTGGAATTAAAAAGAATCAGGCACTTCTGTACTTTAGTTTTAATATCTATGATGTTCTTTAAATACAGAATAAATTGATATCATTTGATACTTAGGAACATATAAAAAGGTACTGTGAACTTTTCTGCTTTTGTGTTCGAAATTTTGGTTTTATAAAACCAGATGGATTGAAGACTTACATAAGCATCTAAATATTCAAATAAGTCTAATGATTTCCTATTACAGTTTGAATATCTTCATTCCTCTTAAATTCATGAAAGTTCTATGTATCTGAATAAGCATATAAAAAATATTCTGGTTTTCCCCCCTTTTTATATAAATTATTATTTCTGCCCTAGGTAAATACTTTGTTTTTCATTATCAAAGACATTTACTGATCTACAAAAATGTGTAACAATCTGATGTGAATGATATTAATGCTGCTTTAGCAAGTGGGGCTCCCTTATTAATACAGAAATTTAAATTTCCACTTGTATCATTATTTCAGTATACACTGTAAATTTCATTAACTTAAAATTTTTTAACCATGGAACTGACATCTTAGAATGTTACCAGTAACATTTCACTAAGTACATACAGATAATACTAGTATACAATTTAACTTCTCTAGAAAATACTTTTTGCTTTGCCAAAACTTTTTCTACATATTTAGATTATGTTCTACATTTTTATTCAGAATTCATAGTAAAGATGAAATAAAAGTCAGTGATCCACTTGGTTGACTACTTTTCCCAAATCCTCATTCCTGACTTTCTAGTTATTCTCATGCCTAAAGAATGAAAAACAGGAGAGCGAGTGTATAGGACAGATTATGCCTGAGAGGGTGCCCAGTCTTCGAAAGGGCCACTTGACTTGGACCACGAGGGCAGCGCCGCGCGGGAGCTGCGCGGAGACGGCGGAGGCTGTGGCCCAGCGAGCGGGCCGGCCGCGGCGGGTCTCACGAAGCTCTCGTGCCGGCGCCTGCCTCCTCACTCGAGGTCCGCAGGGGCTGCAGAGAGGAAACCGGCGTCCTGGAGGGCGCATCCGGCTCTTCAGCCTGCCGCGTTATTCCTGGAAACCCACGCCTGCAGGCAGCGCGTCCCGGCTTGTCTTGGTGCGTGCACTCTGGCCGTGAGAGGAACCCGAGACCCGCGTCCTCCCCGCCCTTGGCGGTGCCCGTCCCGGGCTGGGCCGAGCAGAGAGAAGTCGAGTGCCAGGCCCCCGGCGCCCAAGCGCACCCCCGCAGCGGGTGCAGAGGCGGGCCCAGCGCCCTTCGCCCCCAGCACCGCGCGAGCGCAGAGCCCACCCGTCGGGGCAGCCGCCTGCCTGCCCGGGCAGAGGCCGGCGCGGTGCGTGCCCAGCTCGCAGCGCGGAGCGCTAACCAGCACTTCCGCCCTCGGCCCGAGTCAGCCGCCCAGCTCTTCCAGTTTTCAAAACTAGGTAGGTTGGTGCGCCGGCAGTGCGGTCGGGCAATACCTTTTCTGTTCATAAAAAGGCCCCTGACTGGTACGATGCGTCTGGACTGGGAAGACTCCAGATGCTTGACAGGAAGCCGCAGCGGTGGACTTCCGGGATGGGAGGGCTCTTAGGGGCCTGTCCCTGCGGGGTGCCCGAGCTGTGGGGGCGGTGGTCGTTGGGGAGCTGCTGACGCTGCTGTAAGGTCACCGAGCGTCGGGAAGCCTGACGCCGACCGCCTGGGCCAGCCTGGTTTTTGTCCATCTGAGTGAACTGGTGCCAGATGAAGCCTGGCACCACGGGCTTTTTGAGTCTGAATGTTTGGTTGAAGCTCCAATGGGCATTACAGAATCAACCAGAAATATTCTCTGGCTGAAGTAGGTAACCAAAAAAATGAAAAAAGGCAGGGGGAACCCAAACCAGTAACAAAGAGTAATAGTCCCAAAGTGGCACCTTCTGTCCTCACTTCCGCAGCACGTACACTGTAGTTGGAACAGCGGTGGCATCTCCGAAATTCCAAAGTCTCTCTCCCCAGTCTTTGACCAAGGACAATCAGATGTTAACAGCATTTTTAAATATTTACTGATACTCCTGGTAAATACATGTTGCTTAATCCTCAAAATTGCATTAAGTTCTCGGGGTGTTTTGTTTTTTCCTTGATGTAATTATGTTTATTTTAAAAAGTGAGTGAGAAAAATCATTTTTACAAAATCTATAACTAGGCCACTCAGATAGGAACATTTCTGGCAACAAGAGTAGGGTAACGGCCACCTTCCCAGTCAGATGTCTGCTCTCATTCTTAAAGTAACAGGCGCACAAGAAGAGGCAGTTGTGATCACCCGGAGCCCAAGTCTGTGGTTATGCTTAGAAGACAGAATACGGCAAACTTGTGCCGACATGTATGTGGAGAAACAGGCATCTCAAACTAGCAGTCAGCTCTGGAACACAAGAGCCGAGTCACGTGGGCACTGCCCAGGAAGGGGAACAGTGGAGCTCCGGGGCTCACTCAGAAGCTGCAGTTCTCATCCAGAGTGGAGAACTGCCGGGAAGCCGTGTGAGACCTGGGAGGTCAGACTCTGGGAAGTCAGGAGAGGCTGAAAACGCACACAGTCCGAATCTCGGGAAGGTACCACTTCTTGGAGACAGGGGAGCTATTCCTTTGTAAAGGCGGGGGCGAGAAACAGCAGCTCTTTAAAAGACCCGGCAACCACACTCCCGCACGTTTATCCCACAGAGATGGAAGGTATGCTGATAAAGGTGAGGTGAAGTCGCTCAGTCGTGTCCGACTCTTGGCGACCCCGTGGACTGTAGCCTACGCGGCTCCTCCGTCCATGGGATTCTCCAGCCAGGAATACTAGAGTAGTTACCATTTCCTTCTGCTGATAAAAGTCATACCTTGTTCATAGCAGCCAAATTTGGGAAACCACCCAAATGCCCCAAGGTGGCTAGTTTAAATAAACTGGTACACCCATACAATGAAATATAGTCAACAGTAAAAAGGAACTGTTGACTAAATTTAGATGGATCTCAAATGAGTTATGCCGAATGGAAAAAGCCAATCTCAGAGGATCACATTCTGTATGATTCATTTATATAATGTTTTTGAAACGACAAGATTGTAGAGAACTACAGAGAATTATTGGTGGTTGTCAGGATGAGGGATGGTGGCAGGCAATGTGTGTGACTGTGAGGGACGGCGCTGAGAGTTTTTGTGATGGAACAGCTCTGTGTCTTCACCGTGGCAGTTANTCATAAAAAGGCCCCTGACTGGTACGATGCGTCTGGACTGGGAAGACTCCAGATGCTTGACAGGAAGCCGCAGCGGTGGACTTCCGGGATGGGAGGGCTCTTAGGGGCCTGTCCCTGCGGGGTGCCCGAGCTGTGGGGGCGGTGGTCGTTGGGGAGCTGCTGACGCTGCTGTAAGGTCACCGAGCGTCGGGAAGCCTGACGCCGACCGCCTGGGCCAGCCTGGTTTTTGTCCATCTGAGTGAACTGGTGCCAGATGAAGCCTGGCACCACGGGCTTTTTGAGTCTGAATGTTTGGTTGAAGCTCCAATGGGCATTACAGAATCAACCAGAAATATTCTCTGGCTGAAGTAGGTAACCAAAAAAATGAAAAAAGGCAGGGGGAACCCAAACCAGTAACAAAGAGTAATAGTCCCAAAGTGGCACCTTCTGTCCTCACTTCCGCAGCACGTACACTGTAGTTGGAACAGCGGTGGCATCTCCGAAATTCCAAAGTCTCTCTCCCCAGTCTTTGACCAAGGACAATCAGATGTTAACAGCATTTTTAAATATTTACTGATACTCCTGGTAAATACATGTTGCTTAATCCTCAAAATTGCATTAAGTTCTCGGGGTGTTTTGTTTTTTCCTTGATGTAATTATGTTTATTTTAAAAAGTGAGTGAGAAAAATCATTTTTACAAAATCTATAACTAGGCCACTCAGATAGGAACATTTCTGGCAACAAGAGTAGGGTAACGGCCACCTTCCCAGTCAGATGTCTGCTCTCATTCTTAAAGTAACAGGCGCACAAGAAGAGGCAGTTGTGATCACCCGGAGCCCAAGTCTGTGGTTATGCTTAGAAGACAGAATACGGCAAACTTGTGCCGACATGTATGTGCAGAAACAGGCATCTCAAACTAGCAGTCAGCTCTGGAACACAAGAGCCGAGTCACGTGGGCACTGCCCAGGAAGGGGAACAGTGGAGCTCCGGGGCTCACTCCCAGAAGCTGCAGTTCTCATCCAGAGTGGAGAACTGCCGGGAAGCCGTGTGAGACCTGGGAGGTCAGACTCTGGGAAGTCAGGAGAGGCTGAAAACGCACACAGTCCGAATCTCGGGAAGGTACCACTTCTTGGAGACAGGGGAGCTATTCCTTTGTAAAGGCGGGGGCGAGAAACAGCAGCTCTTTAAAAGACCCGGCAACCACACTCCCGCACGTTTATCCCACAGAGATGGAAGGTATGCTGATAAAGGTGAGGTGAAGTCGCTCAGTCGTGTCCGACTCTTGGCGACCCCGTGGACTGTAGCCTATGAGGCTCCTCCGTCCATGGGATTCTCCAGCCAGGAATACTAGAGTACGTTACCATTTCCTTCTCCTGCTGATAAAAGTCACACCTTGTTCATAGCAGCCAAATTTGGGAAACCACCCAAATGCCCCAAGGTGGCTAGTTTAAATAAACTGGTACACCCATACAATGAAATATAGTCAACAGTAAAAAGGAACTGTTGACTAAATTTAGATGGATCTCAAATGAGTTATGCCGAATGGAAAAAGCCAATCTCAGAGGATCACATTCTGTATGATTCATTTATATAATGTTTTTGAAACGACAAGATTGTAGAGAACTACAGAGAATTATTGGTGGTTGTCAGGATGAGGGATGGTGGCAGGCAATGTGTGTGACTGTGAGGGACGGCGCTGAGAGTTTTTGTGATGGAACAGCTCTGTGTCTTCACCGTGGCAGTTACAGACATTTACGTGACAGCTGCACAATGACGCGCGTGAGGTGACTTAAAAGTGGTAACACCTGAGCCCTGTCTGTGGACTGCACAGTCTCCTGGCTCGGACCCTGAACTGCAGGGACCCGTCACCATCGAGGCGCTGAGGGGAGGGTCCGCAGGACCTTTCTGAGGAGTACTTTGTGGCAACTTCTTATGAATCTATTGCAAAGGAAAAAATTCTAAATAGCTCTACATAATATCAAAGACAGATCCCCCCCTCCATAAAAAGCTTCATGACTAAAATCTTATTTTACAAAATTATTTCATTTTGTAAATTACTGAGGGTGTTATTGAACTAATCCAAACTCCTTACATCCCATTTGATAAAGTGGCATTGCTGGTCATTAAATACATACAAAAAATGTCAGACCTCCCAAAAATGACATTCAAAGTCACTCTAAAGAAAAAACTGAAAACAAGGGCTAAACAGGAAAAAACAAACAAAAAAAAAAAACAGTAAAATCCTTAAACACAATATACTAGTCTGAACTGTATCTAAATAATAATTGCAGACATGAAAAAAAATCCAAATTAGAAATTCAGAACTGGACCAAAAAACATGAAGATGTGAAATGCCTACTACAGGGGAAAACAAACAAAAAAAANGGGGAGGGTGGGAATATCTAGACATTAGGCTTCTGTCTCTGATCTCTCTAGTTTCTGCCATTAGAAAGGATAAACATAGGCTGATGTTTTCTAGGCTGGCTGTTTCTTCAAAGTAAGAGTAACAGAAAACTCTTCCACCACAAACAGCTATCTGCAACAGAACAAACACTGACCTGGTTTAAAGCAGAGTTCTCATTTAAATCCCATCTGAGATTTGCTAAGACAGTTGATCTTTAAAAAGTGTTTTTCTGTAACTCTAAGGTGACAGGTGTTGACTAGACTTGCTTTTGTGATCGTTTCATGATGTCATACTGCAGTGTTACATGTCAATTATACTTCGGTGTTAAAAAATAAAAATTTTAAACGAAGATAAATACATGCTTCTGATTAGCTGTGCGATCTTAAATAAAGAGTTAATCTGTCAAAGCCTCCTCCCAAAAAGGCAGGTTGAATTACATCAAATGAAGGACCATTAGAACTGCAGCTCTAAATTCACTAATAGTCTATTTCTCAGGTGATCTTTACTAAATAAGGACTTTTAAAAATTATTTGAGGACTTCCCTTGTGGTACAGTGGACGGGAATGCAGGGAAAACACGTTCTACCCTTGGTCCGGGAAGACCCCACAAGCCGTGAGACCACTCAGCCGGTGCGCCACACGAGACGCCACCACAGCGAGAGGTCCAGGCACACAGCAGGGCAGCCCCCACGCGCTGTAACCAGAGAGAAGCAACCAAAGAGCCCGCACCCACAAACAGATAATTTAAAAATCGCTTGGTGGTGTCTAGCTCAAAAAGACATCTATGAAGTATAGCAGAACAAACGGTTTTGTTTAAAAAATTACTATTACATGTCTGACATTCACACAGTCATATGAAATGAAAAAGGTTACCTTGCTCTGCCCTGTGAAAGTAGCCCAGGGCCTGTCAAAAACACAAAAGCCCAGATACATTGAAAAGGATTAAAACACAGCACTGAAAAAGCATTGTTCAAAAGATCTATTCCTACATTAAATATAGGAAGTAAATCAAACCATCCTAAAATAATGATCCCCTTAAGTAACAGCCAATTCATCAACAGTGAGAATTAATACAGCAAAATTGAACATAACACTATTAACTCATCAGAATACAGATTACAGTATGTGGACCACTTCTAGTAATAGCTTGATTGTTACTCAGAAATGACTGAAACCAGCTTCACATGAAGAGAGGAAAGATCATTATCATGTACAACTCAGATTATTCTGACATTTTCCTTCTTCAATCACAACAGTGGCCTTATGAATGAAAACTAGATAAAATCAAAAGCTGTGTTTACAGTGATACACAGGTTGGGCCAATGCATCTGCAAGAGTCCTTTGTAACGGACATCCCTACATAAGAGGTTCAGCCTGAAAGTCCCTGTTAATTCCTTTTTGTCCCACTTAAAACTTTTCATAGCACGTTACCTGACACTTGATCTTTTAGATACATAACTAATTTGTTAGAGTAGAGATGATTCTGTCTTTTTTGTGAGAAGGCATTCTTTTCAATAAAAACAAATATTTCACAACTCTACATCAAATTCTACACTACAGCTTCACAGAAAACACTGTGATACAATGATTCAAGTATTGGAAAACATTTTTTAACCATTTCCTTCCTTACCCTGAAAATTCTGTGATAAGTAAATTCAAAATATGTGCCCAAAATACAGGGCCTCGTATCTATCAATATGAATATGCTCTAATTCCCAGACAGATGGCTATTATCTTACAGAATGTCTGCCGTCTGGGCCACCAGAGAAGCCTAGAATGTGGCCCTAAAATACACTGAGAAACAACTGCATATTTCCTGCTCTATTTTATAATTTTCATATGTTATAGATTTCAAACAGAAAATGAAGGTAGCTTTTAGCCATGGGGTTCTTTAGCTGCAATATACCAGAATGATCAGCCATTCACCTAACGGGGAAACAAACGCTCACCATCACGGATCCTAAGCATTAGGCCTCTGTGATAAGAGCAGCTCGGGGATCAGAATGTGCTCGCGGCCCTCCCTGCTCAGAGCTCCGGATGAGTGGACACCGCAGCGGCCCAGTGGTTAAGAAACCAGACTAACCAACAAAGGCCCTCACACTACCTCCTCATAGGTGGAGCTAGGCGGAGTTGCAAACAGCACTTTAGCAATCCTTCTTTGATACCAAGGCATTTCAGCAAATGTGTAACACCTACAGGGAAAGAAAATGACACATATATTCAAATTGCACCTTTTTTTCTCTTAAAAGAGAACTAAGCATCGTAACATATATAACAGGAAACTTCTCTTACTGTATATTTAAACAGCTTATACTTCTCGTAATATCCAGTAGGTTAATATTTATGCTGAGTTATTTACAGACTGACTGATATTGCTCCATCGATCATGGTGTATTTTGTGACCAGGTGTAAACAGTAAGCAATATTTATAATAGTAATGATACTACAGTGTATCGTTCACCACTGAGTACTCACTTTGTACAAAGTGCTGAGCTGAGTGATTCTCTCATCTACTCCTTACAATAATAAAGTGAGATAGAATCACTACCCCTAATTTTTTACATAAAAACTAACTCAAAGTAGTTTTTAAAAAATCAAGAAAAATAACAAAACATGGTGTATCTAAATGACAAGAGCAACCAGCAAGTCTGTGAGTGTGAAAGGGAGTGGCAGGAGCAAGCATCCGGCAGTGCAGGAGGCCCTTGCTGTCTATCCATCTTAAACACAGCAGCCTATGCCTGTCAGTCCCACACTCCCTAAGCGCTCCTCCCCGCTGGCCTTCCGCCCCCACTAGCAGCCCTCAGCTCATCCAGAGGACAGGGAGCTCTGCTCAGCGTCACATGACCGCCTGGATGGGCAGGGTCGGGGGAGGAGGGACACATGGATATGCACGGCTGAGGCCTCGGCTGTCCCCCTGACACCATCACAGCATCATTAACCAGCTACACTCCAGTACAAAATTAAAAGGTTAATTTTTAAAAGTAACATCAAAACTCTCGACAACTTTCTGAAATAAGGAGGAAAGAAGTGTTCGATCTTTGATTAGGGTCTGAAGTCCTTGAGAAAGAAACTGTAGTTCATTCATATTTGGTCACCAGCGTCTGAATTACTGTCCATCAATTACCATTAATTCTCACTCAGTAAGGTCAGGAAGCAACAGTTAGAACTGGACATGGCACAACAGACTGGTTCCAAATAGGAAAAGGAGTACGTCAAGGCTGTATATTGTCACCCTGCTTATTTAAC
>SJYV01003658.1:222817-250506 GCA_006410875.1 Neotragus pygmaeus
GACTGAGCAACTGAACTGAACTGAAGTGTTTTGTTAAACATGTCCTTTATCCAGTGCTTACTTCTCTTTTAAAGGGTATTCCCTTCTCTTTACAGAGAGTTTGATACGGGACTTTGTACCGCTCATGCTGCTGCTGCTGCTGAGTCGCTTCCGTCGTGTCCGACTCTGTGTGACCCCATAGACGGCAGCCCACCAGGCTCACCCATCCCTGGGATTCTCCAGCCAAGAACACTGGAGTAGGCTGCCATTTCCTTCTTCAATTGCACCCCTCATAAAAGACAATAAATACTCAGCTCTGTAGACCACACGTAAAGAAAATGGTGGTAAACCTAAGACTCTCAAACCAGTAAGCATTTAACACACTGGTGTATGCTCATACCAGCAAAATAAGGATGTGCTTTGAACAGAGATTACATAAAAATGGAAAGATACTAAAATTCCTCAGATGAATCACACTGTATTTGACACACTTTGAAGATACAGACCCTCTGAGGCCATCCTATTTTTACTATATAGTTAGCTTAATCCAATTCCATTTAGTCTGGTAAATAAGAATAATCTTTCCCAAAAAAGGGAATGTAAGGTTTAATGAACAGTTTCAATGCCTTTTTAGTCTTAGTACCTGTTTCTAAATAATTTGAATCAATATTTAACAAAATCACCATCAAATTTAGTATTTTCTAAATACTAAACACTAAATAACCAGTATAACTTTAAGTTCATCTAATGGATTAAACACTCTTGACCCCCAAATATTTTAAACATTTTACTTTTTTATATACTACAAAATAAGATCATCATAAGTACCACTGAAATATTAAGAAATTTTCTTACCAAATACCCATAAGGTGAATTGAAGTAGCATCTTTAGGGTTCAGTTCAATTGCTTTCTAACAAGAAATGAGAACATGAATCATATTTGTTTTCTAAACACCAGTAAGTACTTTCCCATATTTGCTGACAAAACCCACAATTTTTTAATTGCAACCCAAAATTTCAATTTTTCTATGATAATCAACACCAGTTTTCTTCCTTTTGACTCTTTAAATTTATTTCAGCACACTATTAATTACTTAGGTTACTATTTTATAAGATTCAGAAACTGACAGCAGGATGTAGCAAGAGGAAAGAAAACAAAATCTGTAAATGAATCGAATTTGAAAACAGTAACAATATATCACTGTCAGTTCTATCTTCAAGATTAAAGGAAAATGAAAGAATAGTTCTTTGTGGCAAGTCCTATATGACTGTTAAGTAAAATTATTCTCTGTTAGAAAAACAAAACACATAATTTTAGAAAGTCTCTTCCTATATGCCAACTTGGTTTAACTTCCCCATCTATATCTAACAAAAGAATAAATACTACTTATTCACAGAATTCATTAATAGAATAATTGTGTACAATATAAAATATACTGATAGTCTCCCTAATCTCTATTTACTGTGTGGAAGTCCTATATGAATTAATGTAAAGCATAAACTACAGAAACAACTTTAAAATTATTCCTCTATTTTTCATTATTTTGTTGAAAACCACTAAGGAAATCTCACAGATTAATGTTAATCCTATTAAATATATTAAAAAAAAAAAAACTTTTTAAGACTTCCTAGCTTACACTTTTCTATAAAAACACATTTTCACTTTCAGTTGACAGTGTGTGAAATACACATTTTTAAGTACCTGTACTGGTTACCAGGGTAACTCTGAAGTCAGACCAAATAGGGTGCAAATCACAGCTCAGTGACCTCTAACTTTTTGACCCTAGCAAGTTCTATATTCTTTCCAAGCCTGAGTTTGCTCTTGTATAGAATCAGGAAAGCAGTACACTTAATTTATAAGGTTGTGTTAAAAACTAAATGAGAAAGTTAACAGGAGGTGCTTAACACAGTAATATTTTCTATTATCAGAGTCATCATTATTTTTACTTTTTTGTAAGTCTCATAATGTTAGTAATGAGAGAAAGAATAGCTAAATAAGGCTAATCATGTATGACTTGGCGGAAATCTTGTTACCAATAATATGGGTAGGAATCAGCATTGACCTAATCTTGACTTTTCTATAAATGAAGTGATGTGCTTTACACAGCAGAATATATTTTAAAGTATATACAGCTCATATTCTAAGCAGCATTTCCAAATCAGAGTTCCACCAGAAAATTAAGCCCTACAAAATATTATACAAGTTACTATATTTTCCATTCTGCCAAGAATGGGTAAGAGCTAGTCCATTTTGATGCAAAGGAAAGAAGTTAATTCATCATATACAACTGATGCCTGGAGTATTACAGTTTAATTTACTATGGGGATGTATTCAGAGGGGCTATACTTAAGCAAACCTTTTCTTTTATAATCCTTTCTGTCATAAGTTTAAGTTTCTTCAAAAACAATACAAAGAGAGTAATTCCTTATGGCTTTAGATATAATAGTGGAATGTGAAATAGAAGTAGTTTAAATGATCTTTATGTAAATACCAAACACTGTCATTTAAAAAATATAGTTAAGATACACACTTAAAACCTTAGAAACACTGCTTATTTTTAAATAATCTATAGTCTTCACAGTTTCTTTGAAGTATATGTTAATTTATTGTATGCAGTATTTCATTATTCACTTGGAAGTTATTTGTCAGGTATTTCTACATCCCAAGGCACAAAATAATTTAAGTGATTTATCTAATGCAACTGAGATTCTATTTCACTGAATCTCTAAGATAACATAAAAGATATGACATCATTATTTCATATACCACTAAGAAAAAAACTATATATAACACAATCTGATTTCAAAGGTCTTAAAATATGAAAAATCTATATTACTAAATTCAAATATATACATATGTATATCAATGTATATGTGTACGTGTGTGTGTGTATATATATATACTATCGATGCCCAAATAATAACCTAGGTCTCCTGACTCCTNTAAAGGTCTTAAAATGTGAAAAATCTATATTACTAAATTCAAATATATACATATGTATATCAATGTATATGTGTACGTGTGTATATATATATATATATACTATCGATGCCCAAATAATAACCTAGGTCTCCTGACTCCTAGTCCAATGCTCTTTCCTGCTAGTCATTACAATAACTAGGAATTGAATCAGTAACGATAAATATGTTTGGTTTCATCACTTTCTCTTAATTTGTATTTTTGAGATGGTCTATAATATCAAAAGATAAATACACTGGGTTTTTAGCTGCAGTTTTTTTTGTTGATTGTTTTTGGACAACAGAATAATATGTAAGCACAACAGGAAATATACAAATTCCTGGAGAGTTTGTGGCACCTAAGGAAGAGCTATTGAACTGAACTGAAGGAAGAGCTTACTATAATAAGTAAATGAACTTTGGGGGAAATATTAAAACACAGAGATCTTACTCATATATAGTACTATTACCTTTGCAAGTGGTATGTCCATTATATTAGACTGCTGGATGAGACCATACCTGCTGGTGCTCAGGACTTTGTTTAACCCCCTCTCACGTTCTCTGGTCTTGGCCAAATGACTTGTTTAGGTCGACAGGTTATTACTAAATGTGATGCAAACATGCTTGATAAAGTCTGCACAGTGGAACTTTTCCCCTGGCACGCTCACTCTTTGAAGCAGTGACTATGCGACACACAAGTGTGGGCTACATCACTAAATGATGAGGAGAAAAGTAGAGAGAAATGCCACCCATGAGAGGGATCTTGTCCATTCCTGTCCGAGCTGAGGGTCCAGGTGAAGGGAGCCCTTTAAATGACCTCAGCCACAACGAGCAGAATGGAGGCACCACTGTGCACGGTCAATCCACAGAATTTTGAGAAATAAACTGTCATTGTTTTCGGCCACTAAGCTTTAGATAGTTTGCTATACAGCAAGAAATAAGTGAAACAGAAGTCTATTCCGAAAACTAATGACTTTTCAAGTCCATCAGTACCTCAAAATGCTCCTTGATAATGTAGGCATTTGCGATTTTAGCTTTGATTCCTTCATAATCTCCAACATCACTAATACAGATCGCATACCACTAAAAACAGAAGAAACAATATTCAATAATATTCCATTCAATACCAGGTTGCAATTCCTCAGTAGTTATTCTCATTTAACAAAAAGATGAACACAAAACCTGTAGTAAATATACTAGAATATACAAAGAAAAAGCAGACACAGCCCTTAAGGAAATTAAGTTAGGATATGTTTATAGAGAACTATAATGTAAGACAGAGGTTAGTGGATCTCTAAGAAAGTTACCAACACAATGGGGATATAATGATTCATATTTAAGTATGAATATAAATTTAGAAAAATGTGCAATTCAATAATTATCATTTCATTTTCTCAACCTATTTTCTGGGAACTGTTTATTTCACAGCCACATTGCTATAGTAATAACAGCCATATTTGTCAACTGTGACTGTCCTCATGCCCACAGCTGGACAACAAACCCAAACTGAGACAATCCGAGTTTCTTCTCTAAGAACTGAAACCAAATATCCAAGCTTCATAAACCTAGGTGCTGGGGAAAGTCAGATTCAGGATGAGAAATGCAAATCAAAACTATAGTGAGGTGTATCACCTCACACCAGTCAGAATGGCCATCGTCAAAAAGTCTAAAAACAATAAATGCTGGAGAGGGTGTGGAGAAAGGGGAACCTCTTGCACTGTTGGTGGGAATGTAAATTGATAACAGCCACTATGGAGAACAGTATGGAGCTTTCTTGAAAACCAGGAATAAAATGACTGTATGACCCAGCAATCCCACTACTGGGCATATACCCTGAGAAAACCATAACTGAAAAAGACACATGTATCCCAATGTTCACAGTAGCACTATTTACAACAGCTAGCAGAAGGAAGCAACCCAGATGTCCATCGACAGATGAATGGATCAATATATGGTACATATATACAATGGAATATTACTCAACCATAAAAAAGAACAAATTTGAGTCAGTTCTAGTGAGGTGGATGAACCTGAAACCTGTTATACGGCATGCTGCTGCTGCTAAGTCGCTTCAGTTGTGTCCGACTCTGTGCGACCCCCACAGATGGCAGCTCATTGGGCTTCGCCATCCCTGGGATTCTCCAGGCAAGAACACTGGAGTGGGTTGCCATTTCCTTCTCCAGTGCATGAAAGTGAAGTCGCTCAGTCGTGTCTGACCCAGCGACCCCGTGGACTTCAGCCTACCAGGGTCCTCCATCCATGGGAGTTTCCAGGCAAGAGTACTGGAGTGGGATACCATTGCCTTCTCCTATACAGAGTGCAGTAGTCCAAAAGAGAAAAGCAAATACAGTGTATTAACCCATACATACAGAACCNAGCGACCCCGTGGACTTTAGCCTACCAGGGTCCTCCATCCATGGGAGTTTCCAGGCAAGAGTACTGGAGTGGGATACCATTGCCTTCTCCTATACAGAGTGCAGTAGTCCAAAAGAGAAAAGCAAATACAGTGTATTAACCCATACATACAGAACCTAGAAAATTGGTATTGATGAACCTATTTGCAGGGAAGGAATGGAGATGCGGAAGTAGAGACTGGACTTATGGACATAGAGGGGGAAGGAGAGAGTGGGATGAACAGAGAAAGCAGCAACACACACACACTACCATGTGTGAAACAACTTGACCGGAATGACACATATGACTCACGCTCAACAGCAGCTGAGTAAATACACCTTCCATGTGCAAAGAGAACATTTACAAATATGGACCATATTCTGGGCTGTAAAACAAGTCTCAACAAATTTAAAGGGTCTGTATGTTTTATTCTTAATATAAACAAGAAACGGTGGTGGTGGGGATCAGGGCAGATGGAACCAACCCCTAAAGGGAGCATCTGCAAATGCATGAAGACAGAATTCGGCTGTCACAATGACTTGGGGGCTCCCCTGGGGACAGTCTAACATGGTAAAGTAAGGTCCTAATCCAGAATATCAATAATGTCCCTTGGCCTCTCCACCATGTCCATTGAAAAGATTATTCTAAACTAGTCAGGAAATCCAGAAGCTCATGGAGTCACATGTAAAGAGTTACACTAGGTCTCTGCTGTCCAGCTGCTATACTCCTATCCCCACATGAGACAGAAATAAAATGTGAGGAAAATAAGAAAACATTAGTCCCACCTTTTTACAACTAGAACTAAAGATAGAGGTAACTGATGGAACTCCTAACGCTTCAGTTTAAAAATAAGCCTTCACAAGAGTAATTTATCAAGCACACTAATGAAGCTGGAGTAGATGTTCAAGAACACAACAAAAAATACTATTTCTTTTTGAAAAAAAAGTTTATAAAAATAAATTTCCTCCCTACTTCTTTAAAAGAGAGCTATTTCTTTCCTATGTAAGTTACATATAACAGGTAAGTATAGACCAATGTCCGTTTCAATACATGGTAACGCTCTTATTAATGTAAGCACCTTACCTTATGGGCCGCAAAACTGGATTCATTTTTCTCTAGTGCCCTTTTCGCATACTCTAGGGCTTCATATACCAACAACTTTTTCTCCTCTTCTGAGGTTCCACTAAGCTGAGCTACATCACGTGATGCCCGTGCCAAACGCCACAGTAACTCTGCATCTTCACTGATGTGAAATAAATATAAAACAACAACCATTTTAGCTCACATTTTCATGGTTAAAGGTCGTATCACTAATGAATACATACGGTCTTTCAGGTCAGTGAGGATATAGCAAGCAACATAATATCAAAACCCACGATTCATAATGTTAAATTTATTATTTTCTGTCACACAAATCTGTATGTGCTAAAATCTATATATGCTATATTCCTCCAGAATATCCAATATTATATACAAACATTAAGTTACCTGTAATATCTAAAATACTAATTTCCTTAGAAAATATCTTTATATTTGAATTCTCTAAACAATTTCCCTACAAAATTCAACATATAACTTGACATTTGAGTTCAGTGGCACTGTGCTTCAGACAACTCACTAACTGATTCAGACAGTACTATAAAATATATTAATTTATAGACAAGGTTATGCACTATAAAACAAAATGCTGTATCCCTAGCTCTAAATATAGTACCTGGCAAACAAAAATATATATGATAAATACTTGTTAATGAATGATGATTAAATATAATGTAATCTCGAAATAAATCCTCTTTGAATACGTCACCCATACCATGATGCATGGAATATTTAAAGCAAGGGCTCTGGACTCCTTGAAGAACTGCCGTTTAAATAAAATTATATAGAATTGAAATGTCTAATAAATAAAACAAATCGTGTGTGCATGCTCAGTTGCTCAGTCATGTCCAACTCTTTGCACTCCCATGAACTATAGTCTGCCAGGCTCCTCTCTGTCCATGGAATTTTCCAGGCGAGAACACTGGAGTGGGTTGCCATTTCCTCCTCCAGGGGATCTTCCCGGCCCAGGGATTGAACCCATGTCTCTTGTGTCTCCTGTATTGGCAAATGGATGTTTTACCACTGTGCCACCTGGGAAGCCATTTTAATAAAAATTCCTTTTATTAAATGCTTTTCTTTCAACCTACGAAGTTATATTTTAAAACAAAAATAGTATTCACATAAAATTGAGTGAAACTAAAGGTAGAGACTTCCCTGGTGGTCCAGGGGTTAAGAATCCACCCGCCAATGCAGGGCACATGGATTTGATCAGTGGTTCAGGAAGATCCCACAGGCCGTAGAGCAGCGACGCGCACACCTGGAGGCCGCACTCCTCAGCAGGAGGATCCACCACAGACAGCAACCCTGCTCTCAGCAACCAGAGCCAGCCCACGGGCGGGGATGAAGGCACAGAAACAGCCCACATGCAGGGATAAAGGCCTGGAGCCAACCCATGGTTGGGGATGAAGGCCCGGCTCAGCCAGAGACAGTTAAATAGGTAAATCAAAGTAAAATCTAAAGACAGAATGATTAAAAAGAGAAACGGAGGGTAAGCAGAATAGCGTACCTATGATCCAGTGAATACAGAATACCCTCCTGACAGCCTCCCCGGTGGCTCAGTGGTAAAGAACCGCCTGCGATGCAGCAGCGCTGGGTTCCACCCCTGGGTCAGAAAGACCCCCTGGAGGAGGGAATGGCAACCCCCTCCGGTGTTCCTGTCTGGAGAATCCCATGGACACAGGAGCGCGGTGGGCTACAGTCCATGGGGTCAGCAAGAGTCGGACATGAGTGAGCCACAGGACACGACAGCCACAGAGCAACCCCCACCTTTAGCTGACGCTGCAATTACTGAAGTGACCATAAAATGCCAAGCCAACCACCTCAAGCTACTGAGAGGACGAAGGAAAAGAAAAGTTGGATCCTACAGATATTTAGGAAGTGAAATTGATGCATCTTCTGGGGAAAACTGATTTGGGGAAATCTAAGAAAGTTGGTTGAAATGGCTCAATATTTTTAGTTCAGTGGATGAGGCAGATCAATGATCAGGAAATGCCATTTAGCCTGATTTGACTTATTTTATTGGGCTGAATCTCCTCTTTCCATCTCCATTCTCCCGCACAAAATGAGTACACATTAAGGCGCTGGACTAAGCATACATGCTAATATTAAAAATAGGAACAGGAGGTATTTTTAGTTTCTGAGACTGTGCTTTACAAGGATACATAGGTATTATTCAAAGGTGACAAAAAAATCCTAGTCCATTCAAATCTTATAGCAATAAGAAATTAACTCAGAAGAAATGACAAATAGACAATATAAAGACAATAAACATGTATTCAATGACTACAAAGCAAAGTAACAAAAAGAAAAAAATGTCAACATTACCTAGAATGAGTAAGTAGAACCACCTTTTCTAAATCAATGAAATATATGTGGCACTTTTCAGTCACTTAACGTGAGAAAAAAAATACTAAATTAAACTCTAAGAATTATTACTTTGAAGTAAAAACTTTTATTTATTTATTTTATTTTTATTTTTTTTTATTTTATTTATTTATTTATTTATTTATTTATTTTTAAATTTAACTTTACAATACTCTATTGGGTTTGCCATACATCGACATGAATCCACCATAGGTGCACACAAGCTCCCAATCCCGAATCCCCCTCCCACCTCCCTTATTTTATTTTTAATTTTTACTTTATTCTACTTTACAATACTGTATTGGTTTTGCCATACACTGACATGAATCCACCACAGGTATATACAAGCTCCCAATCCTGAATCCCCCTCCCACCTCCCACCCCACATTGTCTCTCTGGATCATCCCCGTGCACCAGCCCCAAGCATCCTGCATCGAACATAGACTGGCGCCTCATTTCTTACATTATAGTATACATGCTTCAATGCTATTCTCTCAAATCATCCCACTCTCTCCCTCTCCCTCAGAGGCCAAAAGTCCATTCTACGCATCTGTGTCTCTTTTGTTGTCTCACATACAGGGTCATCATTACTATGTTTCTAAATTCCATATATATGTGTCAGTATACTATATTGGTGTTTTTCTTTCTGGCTTACTTCACTCTGTATAATAGGCTCCAGTTTCATCCATCTCATTAGAACTGATTCAAATGTATTTTTAATGGCTGAGTACTCCATTGTGTATATGTACCACAGCTTTCTTATCCATTCATCTGCTGATGGACAGCTAGGTTGTTTCCATGTCCTGGCTATTATAAACAGTGCTGCAATGAACATTGGGATACATGTGTCTCTTTCAATTCTGGTTTTCTCAGTGTGTATGCCCAGCAGTGGGACTGCTGGGTCATAAGGCAGATCTATTTGCAATTCTTTAAGGAATCTCCACACTGTTTTCCACACTTTTAAAAACTATGAAAATTCCAAGCACCAAGAATATTTTAATTATTAAATAACAGAAAATTTCAGTCAACAGCAAACCTTGGCCTATGACACATAACCCACCTTTCCTTGTACTGGGTTAGCAACTGGTAAAGTTTTTCTGTTTCTCCACTTTCATATAAGTAGTCTGCTTGTTCAAGGACTTCTTCAATTTTTAAGACTATAAAAGAAAAAAGACAAAATAAAGTAAGTTTTCCCAAGCCAGCTGGCAATAATTCTAAAACACAAGAACACTTTTACATAGAAGCAAAAGAAATCAGATACAGAAATCACCTATAAAGAAAGATCAGAAATTCTGAACAATCAAAATGTGAAGTATAGTAGAAATAAGTATGATGCTATTACACATAATACTTAATATTCATTTACTTAATATTAATATTCATACTACTTAATATTCATGTATTAAAACCTTCAAAAATAAAAAATTAGAAAACTTACTCTAGTACTAACTAAATATGACACAGTTCAAAAAATGAAAAAAGTAATTCCCTGTGAGGACCTTCTACGCAGAGCCTTTGTTATTGCTGCTGCTGCGTCATGCTCAGTCATGTCCAACTCTGAGACCCCAGGGACTGGAGCCCGCCAGGCTCCACTATCCATGGGATCCTCCAGGCAACAATACTGGAATGGGTTGCCATTTCCTACTCCAGGCTCTACTGTGTACATAGATACACACACACACACATATATGAAGGTGAACAGTGAAACTGTTGCTCAGTTGTGTCCAACTCTGCAAGGCCATGGACTGTAGCCTGCCAGCTCCTCTATCCATGGAATTCTCCAGGCAAGAATACTGGAGTGGGTTCCCATTCTCTTCTCCAGGGGATCTTCCCAACTCAGGGATAGAACCTGGGTCTCCTGCATTGCAGGATTCTTCATCTGAGCCACCAGAGAATATATATATATCAGACTGACATTCAAACATAGTAAGTTATTAACAAAATATAACAAATACAAATAACTCTCAGTGTCCCCATGTTTAGCTTAGGCTTACCTTTGGCTGCAGCATGAACCACAACAGCCTGGGAAATGACTTGATGAGTTTCAAAACCCAAATAAGACAGGGCAGAAAATAAAAGACTTCTTTTGAAAGTTCCTGAGTTTCCCATCACCTATGGAAAGAATTATGATCAGGATTGTGAAACAGAAAATTTGAAGAAACTGCTACCACAAGCAAAGATTACATCAATTTTTTCCCCGCTCTCAAAGCAATCTATCCTAAGAGTATTAGAAGTGCAAAATTCACTTTAACAAAAATAATTTTACTTTGACAAAATTTTTACTTTGTCAAATTCTTCTGTAAAACTGTTTTACATAGCTACTTTATAGAGAGAGCATATCATGTTAAGGAAAGATTCTTAGCAGCTAATGATGGTAGCTTGATGTAACAATCTCAGTTATCCTGGTAAATGCTAGATTGGAAGATCTACATTCTATTTGAAGATGCATGGATATCATAATTTCTTGAAACAAAATAAAAGACACCAGTATATAATCAGTATCAACCTTAAGAATAGACAAGATGAAGAATATTAAACATGGCAATTATATAAAAATCACATACATGGCTTTAAATAAAGCTATCTTCAAAAGTGACCCATGAAGTTTTAAAATAAACAATGAATAAAGTAAAAAGCATATCCAAACAGATTTAGAAATTCACTGTCATAATTATGGGCAGAATTCTCAAGACCAATGGCAAAGGGATATATGGATATCACTACAGAAATTCTTCTCTTTTCCCATGACACTTTTCCTTTTTGTCAATTTATTACCATCTAGATAAAAACAAGCTATCCTACCTTTGTAGGCTGTAACTGTTCCCTTCTTAAAAACAAAACAAAAATCTTCCTTTTGACTTCACATCTCCCTTCAATCTCATTTTTCAAATTCTCTTTTCAGCAAAACTCTTGTAAAAAGTTGTCTGGAGCTCTGTTTCTAGTTCTTCTCTTTCCATTCTCTCTTGAACTCATACAAATCACACTTCTATACCCACAACTCCACTGACTAGTATTCTAGTTAAGGCAAGCAAGGATGCTATTTCCTAGAAAATTCTCATCTTACTTGATCTATCAAAAGCATTGACAGCTGTTCACTCTTTCCTTTAAAAAAAAATAATAAATGAATATGTAATATAAGAAATTTTTAAAACGTTGCTTTATTGAGAAATTGGACTTCCCTGGTGGCTCTGACGATAAAGCACTGTAGTGGGAGCCCCCAGTTGCACCTATTGCTCTGGCAGGTGTATCACGTGGAAGAAAAGACTGCACAGGTTAGTACAGCTTGAGGAAACAATATATTTAGGGTGTCTGATGCCCCTGCTGATACGATGCTCAGGAAACAATATCCTGGCTTTCTTGGAGGGGAGAAAAAACACTACTGGGCAGCTGGCATCTCTATTCCTTACTCTACCTTAGTGACGTGACAGCTGACCAGTGGAACTTTGACAGTTTGGTTAAGGTGAAAGAGCTCTCTGCTCACTTCCAGGAAGTAAACAAAAATCATGTTTCTAGAACTCAAATAGTCAACTGAAAGAATCAGAACTTTGTGACACCTCCGAGATGCTAAAAAGTTGTGAGACTGTCTGAGCTAGAATTTGCCATTTCACCTCGAACATTAGGCATTACTCAACACAATGTCTTTCATACAATGAATTCTGAAAAAAAAAAAGTTGAACAAAAGAAGCCAGCCATCTCTTAGACATGTCTTTTCTTCATGTTGCTTATACTGTTTACAAGCCAGAAGGAATTAAAAACTCCAGACCTATCACTAGATGGAAATAATGTTTCACCTTCATCTCTGCTTTTTTCAAACTTCCAGCCAGCTCCTCCTCCTCCTCTTAAACGTTGGATTCAAATTGTTCCCTTTGGTCCTGTCCCAGGAAATAGCACCACCATCCACACTACTGGAGAAGACAGAACACGGAGCATCATCCTTGACTTCTTCCTCTGAACTCCCTCATCAAAGCTATCTTTCAGGTACACAAAGTTCACATCACTGACATCCTTTTATGGCATCCACTTATTTCCAATTCCAAGGCTACCACTAAAGTTCAAACCACCACAGCGTACTCATCCTCTAGAGGTGATCTTTTATTTAGTTTCCAGCATCCACGCCAGCCTACCTACTCTTAACACTGGACAGTTATTTTTTAATTCACATCTGAGCTTCTGAATTCTGTTTAAAAGTCTTTCATAGTTTCCTATAACCTTTAGTATAAAATAAATACTTAACTGGTCTACAAGGTTTTCAGAATTTAGTTGTGGTAAGCAGCCTTGAAAATGGTCCCCACTGGGTCCTAGTTCAAGATGGCAGCCTAGGAGGATGCTAAACACACCTCCCACACAGACACACTGAACCTATAGCTATGTTTAGCAAAGAAAGAGAAGGCTTCTTCCTTTGAAAGAAATGTCCAAACCAGCTGAGTGACTCCTTCGTATCAGGCAAAGGAGGAAAAACCCACTTCAAAACAGGTAGGAAAAGACTGAGACAATTTTCCCACAAGCCACAGTCTTGGTGAGGAGGGAGGCAACTCACAACCCTGAGCTCCTCTCTGAGGAATGAAGGGTTTGAACCCCACAATGGGCACCCCAGCTTAGAAGACCTATATCTGAGAAATGGGCGCTCGAAGGACCTGGCTTAGAAAGGCAGTGGAGCGCGGGTCTAAGATACACAGCAGACGGCAGCACGCTGAGAAGCGGCTCCTGAGGGCTCGCTCACGCTCACCTACCCCGGAGTCCAGCGCAGAGGCAGACAGCCTTTCCGTGGAAGAGTCACATTGGCTTACATTAAAACTTCAGCCCGAGGAGCATGTATCTAATTTAACACGTGTCTAGGGACCTAGAGTAATCACTTCAGAGAACTCAGAGGCCGGCATGTCACAGCACTCTCCCTTGGCCACGCTGCGGGTAACCAGTATCTCCCCCAAGACCCTGTGCATACTGAAAGGGCTTCCCTGGAGGCTCAGATGTAAAGCGTCTGCCTGCAACGCGAGGGACCCGGGTTCAATCCCTGGGTCAGAAAGATCCCCTGGAGAAGGCAATGGCCATCCACTCCAGTACTCTTGCCTGGAAAATCCCATGGACAGAGGAGCCTGGCAGGCTACAGTGTATGGGTTCGCAAAGAGCTGGACACGACTGAGCGACTTCACTTTCACTGGTGGCTCAGACAGTAAAGCGTCTGTCTACAATGCGGGAGACCCGGGTTCGAGCCCTGGATTGGGAAGATCCTCTGGAGAAGGAAATTGCAATCCACTCCAGTACTCTTGCCTGGAAAATCCCATGGATGGAGGAGCCTGGTAGGCCCCAGTCTATGGGGTCGCAAAGAGTCAGACACGACTGAGCGACTTCACTTCACCTTCAGACAGTAAAGGATCTGCCTGCAGTGCAGGGAACCCAAGTTCTATCCCTGGGTCAGGACGATCCCCTGGAGAAGGCAATGACAACCCACTGCAGTGTTCCTGCCTGGAGAATCCCCACGCACAGATGAGTCTGGCAGGCTGCAGTCCCTGGGGTCACAGAGAGTCGGGCCGACTGAGCGACCGACACTTTCACTTGGTGCTCCAGTCCGCGCAGCTCCCACCAGGGGATGCTCCTGGTTCTCTTGACTCTCATGGCCAATGAGGCTTACGTTCATGAGTTTCAGACCTGTAACAAACAGAAAAGCAGTTCCACAGTGGCTAGCCTCCCTAACCCCCAGGGCACAGTACAGTTAAGTCCTCTATATGTGAACCTTCAAGGAGCAAACTTTCAAAGACGTGAACATGCACTCTCACCCTAATCACCTAGATTAGTTCACGTGTCTAGTGTACATTGTCACTGCATGCATCCTCTATAAGTGGTTGTGCTTTTGTGCACTCTACTGTCCAGCACTATATAGATCACAGTAGTACGGTATCTTTATTTCAGGCCCAGGATGCTTGGAAGCAAGTGTAAAAGAGGCAGTCAAGTGGCTGGTACTGCTAAGAAACAGTAATGATAGAAACAAAAGTGAAAATAATTGAGAGGGGAGCAAGGCGAAAAGATAGGAGACATTGCTTGTTCTTAAAACATGAATCATTCCACACGATTTTAAAGCAGCAGCACGATTCTAAAGAACAAGAACAAGAGCACAGAACACATAAAGTCTGCTGTCGATGATGTCAACAGTAACACCAAAGAGGCGCAGAAGAGTGATGGAGAAGACGGAGAAACTGCTTGGCTTGTGGATGCAGGATCAGCATCAGCCTTGAGTCCCACGAAGCTTAACACTGATGTAAGAGAAAGCTAAACCCCTTTATGAAGACTTGAAGCAGAAACACAGCAAAGAGTCAGAAGACGCATCTCTTCATGCCAGCCATGGCTCGTTTCATCAGTTCAAGGCTGGAGCCACATTTCACAACGTAAAAGTAAGTGGTGAGGCAGTGAGTGCAGACAGAGTAGCTGCCCAGGAGTTTCCTGAAATGCTTTGAGAAATTATTGTGAAGGTACGTATTTACTCAAGCAGGTGTTTAACGTGGATGAGACAAGCCTGTACTTGAGAGGATGCCAGACTGAAGTAACATCAGTATGGAGAAAAAATGACATCAGGATATACAGCAACAAAGGTAAGCTGAACTCGCTCAGTCGTGTCTGACTCTTTGGGACCCCACGGACTGTAGCCTACCAGGCTCGTCCATCTGTGGGACTTTCCAGGCAAGAGTATTGGAGTGGGTTGCCATTTCCTTCTCCAGAGGATCTTCCCGACCCAGGGATTGAGCCCAGGTCTCGCGCATTGTAGGTGGACGCTTTACCGTCTAAGCCACCAGGGAAGTCTATATACAGCAACAAAGGACAGGCTAACTCTGTTGTTCGGTGGCAATGTATAGGCAACATGAAGCTGAAGCCTTCCTTAGTTTATCACTCAGAGAGCTCAAGAGCCACTGAAAACATAGCCAAGGGCTCTCTTCCTGTTGCGCGAAGAGTAACCCCAAAACTTGGGTTACACAGGCCATGTTCCAGGACTTGTTTTTCCACCACTCTATCCTGGAGATAGAGAAATACTGCTTGGAAAAGGATGCCCCATTCCACAATGTTTTGCTGCTCAACAATGCTCGATGTCCCACCCTATTCATGGACGACTTTCATCCCATGGACTGCATCTGCCACAAAATACTTCATTGCTTATCTAACTCATGTTAAGAGTGATTTTCAAGAAATATTATTCATGTCATACTTTATCGAATCAGGAACAACCTTGTAACTATTTTGGAAGGAGTATAATATCTACAAGGCATAAAAAAAACATTGACTTTGCTTGGTGTGAGGTTATGGCCACCATCATGAATGAGGCTTGAAACAAGCACACAGTCTGTTCACAATTTTCCCAGTCTGTTCACAATTTTCTTGGATTTGAGAAAGTGGATGAGGAGTCCAAAGAGGTCTTCGGCAACTCAGTGACCCTCAGCAAGAAGCCGGAACTAGATCTGCAGAAGGACGGCTGAACTGAACTCGTGGCTGTGCAATGTGACGAGCTTCCTAGTGATGATCTGACGGAACTGGAGGCCCAAACAAAGGATTACGAGAGACAAGTGAAAGATGTAACTAAAGAACCAAAAAGATTCACGGTGCAGGACACGGCAAGGCATTTTCATTATTTGAGGAGGCACTGTTAGTTTCTGAGGCACAGGACCTGAATGCAGAACGGTACACAAAGCTTGCAGGAGCCATCAGAAATGCAGTCCAGTGCTATCGTGTCATCTATGATAAGAAGAAAAAGACCTACTACTCAGACAGCACTGGATCTTATCAAGAGGGTGGAGAGAATAGAATCCGGCAAGGAACCAGAACCTATGCCATCAACATCAGGTGTGAGTCATATTGCAACTTGCCCTCTGTCCCCTTTGCTGATGACCCTTCAGCTCTACTTGGGCTGTTCAGTCACTCAGTCGCGAACCCAAGGACCACAACACACCAGGCTTCCTGTCCTCCACCATCTCCCAGAACATGCTCAAGATCATGTCCAATGAATCAGTGATGGCATCCAAACATCTTGTCCTCTGTTGTCCCCTTTTCCTGCCTTCAATCTTTCCTGCATCAGGGTCTTTTCTAACGAGTCAGTCCTTAGCATAAGCGGTCAAATTATTGGAGCTTCAGCATCACTCCTTCCAATGAATATTCAGAATTGATTTCCTTTAGGATTGACTGGTTTGAACTCCTTGCAGTCCAAGGGACTTTCAAAGTCTTCTCCAACATCACAGTTCAAAAGCATTCATTATTTGGTGCTCAGCCTTCTTTATGGTCCAACTCTCACATCCATGCATGACTACTGGAAAAACCACAGCTTTGATTTTATCGACCTCTGTCAGCAAAGTAATGTCTCTGCTTTCTCATACGTTGTCTGGGTTTGTCACATCTTTTCTTCCAAGGAGCAAGTATCTTTTAATTTCATGGCTGCAATCACCATCTGCAGGAATTTTGCAGCCCTGGAAAATAAAGTCTGTCATTGTTTCCATTGTTTTCCCATCTATTTGCCATAAAGTGATCAAACCAGATGCCATGACCTTCATTTTATTAATGTTGAGTCTTAAGCCAGCTTTTTCACTCTCCTCTTTCTCCTCCATCAAGAGCCTCATTAGTTCCTCTTTGCTTGGCCGTAAGGGTGGTGTCCTCTGCATAGCTGAGGTTGTTGATATATTCTCCCAGCAATCTTGATCCCAGCTTGTGCTTCATCCAGCCCGGCATTTCCCATGTTGTACTCTGAATGTGAGTTAAGTAAGCAGGGTGACAATATACAGCCTTGATATACGTCCTTTCCTAATTTGGAACCATTCTGTTGTTCCATGTCAGGTTCTAACTGTTGCTTCTTGATCTGCACACAAGTTTCTCAGGTGGCAGATAAGGTGGTCTGTTATTCCCATCTCTCTAAGAATTTTCCAGTTTGTTGTGATCCATACAGTCAAAGGCTTTAGTGTAGTCAATGAAGCAGAAGTAGATGTCTTTCTGCAACTCTCTTGCTTTTTCTATGATCCAACGAATGTTGGCCATTCAATCTCTCTTTCCTCTACCTTTTCTAAATCTAGCCTGCACATCTGGAAGTTCTTGGTTCACATACTGTTGAAGCCTGGCTTGAAGGATTTTGAGCATGACCTTGCTAGCATGTGAAATGAGTGCATTTGTGCAGTAGTTTGAACATTCTTTGGCATTGCCCTTCTTTAGGACTGGAATGAAAACTGACCCTTTCCAGGCCCATGGCCACTGCCGATTTTTCCAAATTTGCTGGCATATTGAGTGAAGCACTCTAAAAGCATCATCTTTTAGGATTTGAAATAGCTTAGCTGGAAATCCACCACCTCCACTAGCTTTGTTCACAGTGATGCTTCTTAAGGCCCACTTGACTTCACATTCCACGATGTTTAGCTCTAGGAGTGTGATCTCACCACTGTGATTATCTGTGTAATTATGAGCTTTTTTGTACAGTTCTTCTGTGTGTTCTTGCCACCTCATCTTAATATTTTCTGCTCCTATTAGCTCTACCATCGTCTACCTTTTCTCCCTCCTCCAGTCGGGAACTCTTCTTCCCTGTTTCACTCAATGCCAGCCCCCATGTGTCAGCTTCGGTACTGTACTACTGCCAACACAGTACAACACTGTGCTAGATGCCTAGGCTAACTTTGTTGGACTTAGGACAAACTGGACTTACGAATGTTCTCTCAGAATGGAGTTTGCTCATATGTAGGGGATTTACTGTACAGAGAAAACAGACCACACTTCCAGCCTTTCTGTGACAGAGGCCTATTAGTTTATCTTCAAAGCTAGGCCTAAGGGGAAGGTTGCTAATTAAACGCACATATAAGCACCAGCTGTAATCCTCTCCAATTATAAGGCCTCAGAAAAAGACCTTAATGAAATGGAAATCAGGGATTT
This sequence comes from Neotragus pygmaeus, assembly GCA_006410875.1. Lineage (NCBI taxonomy): Eukaryota > Metazoa > Chordata > Mammalia > Artiodactyla > Bovidae > Neotragus > Neotragus pygmaeus. Next base: position 241,493 of record SJYV01003658.1, read on the forward strand.
ATCTGACAGTGTACAAAATAAGATGCTCACTGAGCTCAGGAAAAAAACAGATGAACAATGTCAGAATTTCAACAAAGGAAAATAAAATATAAGAAAGCAGCAAAAAGAAATCACAGATCTGAAGAATACAATAACTAAACTGAAAAATACAACAGAGGGCTTTAACAGTTGACTGGAAGAATGGAAGAAGGTATCAGCGAACTCAAAGGCAGGGCATGTGTGTGTCATCTAATCAGAGAAGCACAAAGGGGAAAAAAAGAATACAGAAGAGTGAAGATAACTTAAGGGACTTAAGGGACAACATCAAGCAGACCAATCTTTGTATTATAGGTGTCCCACAAGGAGAAGAAGAGAGACATAAAATTTATTTGAATAAATAGTGAGTGAAAACTTCCTTTACCTACAGAAGAAAACGTGTATCCAGATCCAGGAAACCCAGGCAATCAAAAAAAAAACTGATGAATCCAAAGAGATCCACACCAAGACACATGAAAACGGAAGTGACGCAACAAGCAGGAGACCTTAAAAGCAGCAAGAGAAAACCAACCTTTACACACAAGGGAATCCCCCACCCTGCCCTGAAAGAGTTACCAGCAGGTACTTCAGCAGAAACTCTACAGGCCAAAGGGAGACAGACAGAATATATTCAAAATGCTGAAGGGAAAAACTGCCAAATAAGGACACTCTAGCTAGAAAGTCACCCTTTAGAATTGAGGCAGAGATTCACAATTTTCTAGACAAGTAAAACTTAAAGAAGTTTATCATCACTTGAATGGTCTTACAAGAAACCTTAAAGGGACTTAATTCGAAATGAAAAAGTGCTGGTGAATAACAAGGAAACACATGAAAGTATAAATCTCACATATACAAAAATTCGGAAACTCTAATGTCATAAAGATGGGGACTTAATCGCTTATAAAGCTAGAATGAAATTTAAAAGACAAAAGTAGTAACAATAAGTACAATAATTTGGTAACAAACACAAAAGATAAAAANAGGAAACACATGAAAGTATAAATCTCACATATACAAAAATTCGGAAACTCTAATGTCATAAAGATGGGGACTTAATCGCTTATAAAGCTAGAATGAAATTTAAAAGACAAAAGTAGTAACAATAAGTACAATAATTTGGTAACAAACACAAAAGATAAAAAGAAATATATTGTGATACCAAAAACATAAAACGTGGGAGTGGGGAGCACCAAAACTTACAGCTTTAGAAACAATTCAAACCTAAGTTACTATCAACTTAGAATAGGATGTTAAAGTTCCAAAATGTTTTATGTAAGCTTTATGGTAACCACAAAGCAAAAACCTATAGGACATACACTAAAGAGAAAGATAAAGAAATAGAAGCATCCAATTTCAAAAAATAAATCACAAAGGAACACAACAAAAGAAGAAGAAACAAAGGAATTACAAACAACTAAAAAAAATTTAAGAAAATGGCAATAAATAAGAGTTAGTCACTAAGTCACATCTGATTCTTCACAATCCCACAGACTGTAGCAAGCCATGCTATTGGAATCCGGCCCATGGGACTCTCCAGCCAAGCATTCTGGAGTGGGTTGCCATTTCCTTCTCCAGGGGATCCTCCCAACACACTGATCAAACCCAGGTCTCCTGCATTGCACGCAGATTCTTTACTGTCCGAACCATGCACGTATGCATGCTAAGTCACTTCAGTCATGCCCGACTCTGTGACCGTATGGACTGCAGCCTGCCAGACTCCTTGATCAATAAGGATTCTGCAAACAAGAATACTGGAGTGGGTTGCAATGCTCTCCTCCAGAGGATCTTCCTGACCCAGGGATCGAACCCATATCTCTAACATCTCCTGCATTGGCAGGCAGGTTCTTTACGACTAGAGCCACCTGGGAAGCCCGTCTGAGCCACAGCTATCAATAATTAGTTTAAATTAAATAGACCAAATTCCCCAATCAAAAGACAGAGAGTGTCTGAATAGATTGTTAGGAATTTTTTTTTTAGCCTTGTGAATTTTTCATTTTTCGCTTCAGAGGCAGCAGAGCAGACCTCTGACCTGCTTCTGACCTGTCTGGACACTGCTCGGTTTCCATGCTTGCCTGCAAGCACAGTAAGTTAGGCAGCACTTTAGATAAGAAGACGAACACACACCATTCTGTCGTTTTTGAGATTGCATCCAAGTACTGCATTTCGGACTCTTCTGTTCACCATGATGGCTACTCCATTTCTTCTGAAGGATTCCTGCCCGCAGTAGTAGGTAAAATGGTCATCTGAGTTAAACTCACCCATTCCAGTCCATTTTAGTTCGCTGATTCCTAGAATGTCGATGTTCACCCTTGCCATCTCTTGTTTGACCACTTCCAATTTGCCTTGATTCATGGACCTGACATTCCAGGTTCCTATGCAATATTTCTCTTTACAGCATNAGATAGCATCACGGACTCGATGGACGTGAGTCTGAGTGAACTCTGGGAGATGGTGATGAACGGGGAGGCCCGGCATGCTGCGATTCATGTGGTCTCAAAGAGTTGGACACGACTGAGTGACTGAACTGAACTTAGATAAGAAAAGGAGTGGGTCTTGGAATTCTTGAATCCAAGGAGGCCTGGCCAACCCTCCGGGCTCGAACAAAATCCTATGACTCACAAAGTGAAACAAACAGCATTGTAAAAGTTAAAAAAAAAAGAAAAGTTGCATTATTGCACGCAAACTGATGATGATAACCAGTACAACAGAAGTACAAAGTGCCATAAGAGATTACTATGAAAAATTACACACCAACCATTTGAATCTAGAAAAAATAGATCAATTCCTACTAGCAACAACTTGTCAAGACTGTATCATAAAAAAAAATTTCTTAAGAGACCATTTAAGACAACTGAGTCAGTAATCAAAAGCCTCTCAACAAAAAGCCTAGGACTAGATGGATTCACTGGTGAATTCTATCATTTAAGGAAGGAATACCAATCCTTCTCCAACTCTTTCAAAAGCTGCAAAGGAAAAACTGCCAAACTCTTTTAATGAGGCTAGTATTACAGTAATACCAAAGACAGACAAAAACATTAAATTAAAAAATACAAGCCAATATTCCTGATGAACATAGAAGTAAGAATCTTCAACAAAATTAGGAAATGAAATTCAACAATAACTTAAAAGAATCATAAGTCAAGATCAAGATGGATTTATTTTAAGGATACAAGAAAGGTAATATCTGCAAATCAATCTGATATACCACATTAACAAAATGAATGCCAAAAGTCATATGATCATCAATAGATGCAGGAAAAGCATTTGACAAAATACAATATCTATTTAAGATAAAATTCTGAACAAAGTGGGCAGAGGGAACGTACTTCAACATAATAAAACCATAAATGACAAGCTCATAGTCAACATTACAGTGTATCGTTAAGTCAGAAGTTTTTCCTCTAACATGAGAACCAAGACAAGGATACCCTCTCTTGCCACTTTTATTCAATATAGTACTGAAAATTTCAGCCAGAACAATTAGGCAAGAAAAAAAAAAGTAAAACTGTCAGTATCTGCAGATGACGTAATAGTACACACAAAAATAGAGTGTGTGTACACATTAGAAATAACATATACAGTCAATAAAATTGTAGCATACAAAATCAATATACAAGAATATACTGTGTTTATATACTAATAACAAACTATCAAAAAGAGAAATTAAGAAAACAATCCCATTTATGATTACACCAAAGAGAATAATACCTAGGAATAATAAATTTAATCAAGCAGGTGAAAGACCTGTACACTGAAAACTATAAGACTGATGAAAGAAACTTAAGAAAGTGTAATGGAAAGACATTCCACGTTCATGGTTTAGAGAAATTAATATCGTTAAAAGGCCCATACCACCCAAAGCAATCTGCAGGTTTAATAAAATCCCTATCAAAATTCCAATGGTGTTTTTCACAGAAATAGAACAAACAATCCTAAAATTTGTATGAATTACAAAAAATCCCAAATAGCCAAAACAATCTAGAGAAAAAAAGAACAAACCGAAGGCATCATGCTTCCTGATTTTAAACTAAATTAGTGATCAAAACAGTATGGTATTCACAGAAAAAAACAGACATATAGACCAATGAAATAGAATTGAGAGCCTGGAAATAACCCCATGCCTATGTTGCCAGTTAATTACTGTCAAGAATATATAATGGGGAAAGGACAGTCTCCATGGTGTTGGGAAAACTGGACAACTACATGTAAAAGAATGAAACTGGACCACTTCCTTACTCCATACACAGAAATGAGCTCAAAATGACTTGAAGACTTCATGTTAAGACCTGAAACCATGAAACTCCTAGAAAGAAACATAAAGATAAGCTCCATGACACCGATTTTGGCTATGACTGAATGTGACACCAAAAACAAAGACAACAAAAGCAAAAAAAAGTAAGTGGGATTTCATCAAACTAAAAAAACTTCTGCACAGCAAAGGAAGCAATGAACAAAATGAAAAGGCAACCTAGTGAAAGTGAAAAAAATATGTGCAAATCATATATCTGATAGGAGTTAGTAACTAAAATATATTAAGAACTGATACAATGCAACAGCAAAACAAAATAAAAAATCATCCATTAAAAAAAAAATGAGCAGAGGATCTGAAGAGACATTTTTCTGAAGATTTACAGACAGCCAACAGGTACATGAAAAGGTATTCAACATCACTAATCAGGATTAAAACCATAATGAAATCTCATCTCACACCTGTTAGAATGGCAATTATCAAAAAGACACGATATAGCCATTCTTAATTCATAAAGTGCATGGAAACATTTCAGTAAACAAATCAGGTAATGTTTAACATAATGCCTGGTTATAGTAATCGTTCAACAAATGTTAGCTGTTATTATCTAAACTATGATCATTTCACTAAAATGTAATTTTTAACTCACCAAAGCTCTAATTTGGAAACTTGAGGCTAATGTCTTAATACTCCTCCTGATGAAACTGAAAGAGGAGAGTGAGGAGAGTGAAAAAGTTGGCTTAAAGCTCAAAATTCAGAAAACTAAGATCATGGTATCTGGTCCCATCACTTCATGGGAATTAGATGAGGAAACCACGGAAACAGTGGCTGACTTAATTTTTCTGGGCTCCAAACTCACTGCTGATGGTAACTGCANAAAGTTGGCTTAAAGCTCAAAATTCAGAAAACTAAGATCATGGTATCTGGTCCCATCACTTCATGGGAATTAGATGAGGAAACCACGGAAACAGTGGCTGACTTAATTTTTCTGGGCTCCAAACTCACTGCTGATGGTAACTGCAGCCATGAAATTAAAAGACGCTTACTCCTTGGAAGGAAAGTTATGACCAACCTAAACAGCATAGTAAAAAGCAGACACATTACTTTGTCAACAAAGGTCCATCTAGTCAAGGCTACGGTATTTCCAGTGGTCATGTATGGATGTGAGAGTTGGGCTATAAAGAAAGCTGAGTGTGGAAGAATTGATGCTTTTGAACTGTGGTGTTGGAGAAGACACTTGAGAGTCCCTTGGACTGCAAGGAGATCCAACCAGTCCATGCTAAAGGAGACCAATCCTGGGTGTTCATTGGAAGGACTGATGTTGAGGCTGAAGCTCCAATACTTCAGCCACCTGATGCGAAGAGCTTTTTGGAAAAGACCTTCATGCTGGGAAAGATTGAGGGCAGGAGAACGGGACAATGGAGGATGGGATGGTTGGATGGCATCATCAACTCGATGGACATGGGTTTGGGTGGACTCCGGGAGTTGGTGATGGACAGGGAGGCCTTGGCATGCTGTGGTTCATGGGATCGCAAAGAGACAAACACGACAGAGCGACTGAACTGAAATGAATACTCCTCCCATTCCTCTCTTCACATCATGAAACATCAACCTATGTGGCTATAAGCTCTTCCAAGGAAAGGGATCCACCCTTACAGTCATTCATCCCTCCCTCACCCCAGAACTCTGAACATAGCAGGCAATCAAAAATGTGTATTTAAAATAATGAAGCCTCTAGCTCAAAACGATACATAACCAAAGCGCAACCTCACCCTTCCACCCTGTTTCAGAGATTACACAAACCAAGATCAATCAGTCTAACAGAAATACCAAAACTGGGATGACAATCCATCCCAACATCCTTCCTTAACATTATGCAGATGAAGCAAGAAACTCGAAAATAATTTTTTAAACCTACATAGCAAAAAAGTTTGAGTCGCAGGAATTATCAGAATCACACCGCAAGCTTTCCCGTATCGAGACATTACTGAAGGGGAAAAGCATCTCGCGGCGGTCAAGGTCTTTCTCCCCAATGTCCCGAAGTATTCACACAGGAGAGACAGGCAGGAGTGGGTTCTGCCGGGCCCTCGCTCCTCCTCCGACCCCGGTTTTCAGAGAGGAAAGAAGGCTTGCGAAAAGGGGAGGACCTTCATCCCTCGCGGTCACGGGAGTGCTCCAGGCGCTCGGCCCCGAGGTCCATCCTCAGCTCCCCACACACTCTAAGGCGACGCGGGGCCCCCGGACCTCAAGGAAGGCGCCGCCGGAGAACGGTGGGGGAGGAAAGCGGGAGAGCTGGGGCGGCGAAGGTACCTCAGAGGCGCCGAGTCCCCAAGGAACGCGCTGCCTCCGGCTGCCGGCAGCACCGGCCGGAAACCGAAGTCCCCGGGCGGTGCTACGTCCCACAGGCAGAAGGCGCCACTGGAGCGCGGCTAGCGCCATGTTGTGCAACTCGCAGGGCTGACCTTTCACCTCTTCCGCCGCAAGGAGCGGGGCAGAGCTAAGGCGTTCCGTCTCTCTAGAGGGAGTCGCGCCGGCCCACTTCCGGTTTCACATCCGCTTCCGGTGTCGCGCGGTAGCTTCCGGCGCGCTGCGTCCGCGGGCTGGAAATGCTCCATTGGTTGGGACTTAGTGGTTCTTCGCCCCTGCGCGCGCTGGGGTGCGGCCTGGAAGATAGCGCCTTCCTGGCTGTAGACTTATACCCATCCTAGGAGTCTGCCTTGGCTCTGGCACAAGGGCAGATCAGCGTTCCATAATTTATGTATGCAAATAAAAAACGATTTTTAAAACAAAGTAATTCTCTGCTGCCTCCAGAGGTGGGGAGAATGCTGATACTGGAGGGTCCGTTAAGGAAATAAATGCTTGGGAGGATTAAACTGTTCTATGTGAAGGAAAGATTTCTCCAAGAAGACTAGAGTGGGTGGCCATTGCCTTCTCCAAATATATGAGATAGTGCTAAATGCTGAAAAGAAAGATAATAGTGCTAAATGCTGAAAAGAAAGATAAGCAGAAAGGGGTATATAGTTTACTTCTTTGTAGGCATTACAGTTTTAAATAGGGTGGTGGCCACAAAAGAAATCACTGAGTGAGAAGGGGGAATGAGTCACTGAAGATATGTGGGGGCAAAGCATATCATATGGGGGAAAATGAAAGTGCAAAGGCCTGAATTTGGAAGTCAAGTGACATTTTCTCTGAAATAAGGGCTTCCCTGGTGGCTCAGATGGTAAAGAATGTGCCTGCAATGAAGGAGACCCAGGTTTGATCCCTGGGTCAGGAAGATCCCCTGGAGTAGAAAATGGCAACCTGCACCAGTATTATCACCTGAGGACCATGGACCTCAGTATTCCATGGACAGAGGACCCCTTGTGGGCTACAGTTCATTGGATTCCAAAGAGTTGGACATGGCTGAGGACACACACACACACAGAGTCTAATTTGCATTTTAATTAGATTCTTCTGACAGTTTTGAAAACAGACTGGGGGAACTCGTAAGGAAGCAGTTACTAGGTTGATACTGTAATCTAGAAAGAAATTGTGGTGACTTAGACTAGGCTGGAAAATAGAATCCAGACATAATTTGAAGGCAGGGTTGATAGAATTAGCCAACACCCTGGACCAGATGAGGCGGGATCTGAGAAAGGCAAAGATTTCTCCAAATGTTTTGGCCCAAACAACTGGAAGGAGCTTTGACATTACTTGAGATAGAGAAGACCGTGGAAGATACAGATTTGGGAAGGAAGATCGGGAGGGTATATTTGTACATTAAGGTTTGAAATGATTATTAGACATCTGTGTTAGCCAGTCTTCAAGATGGCCCACAATGGTTCTTACCTCCTGAATATACTCCTTTGTGGGATTCCCTCTCAAATTAGATATAGTTAGTTCAGTTCAGTTGCTCAGTCATGTCCGACTCTTTGCGAACCCATGAATCACAGCACACCAGGCCTCCTTGTCCACCAACTCCTGGAGTTCACTCAAACTCATGTCCATGCAGTTGGTGATGCCGTCCAGCCATCTCATCCTCTGTCATCCCTTTCTCCTCCTGCCCCTAATCACTCCCAGCATCAAGGTCTTTTCCAATGAGTCGGTTTTTCGCATCAGGTGGCCAAAGGATTGGGGCTTCAGCTTCAACATCAGTCCTTCCAATGAACACCCAGGATTGATCTCCTTTAGCATGGATTGGTTGGATCTCCTTGCAGTCCAAGGGACTCTCAAGAGTCTTCTCCAACACCACAGTTCAAAAGCATCAATTCTTCGGTGCTCAGCCTTTTTCACAGTCCAACTCTCACATCCATACATGACCACTGGAAAAACCATAGCCTTGACTAGACGGATATTAGTCGGCAGAGTAATGTCTCTGCTTTTTACCATGCTGTCTAGGTTGGTCATAACTTTCCCTCCGAGCAGTAAGTGTCTTTAATTTCATGGCTTCAGTCACCATCTGCAGTGATTTTGGAGCCCCCCCAAAAAAGTCTGACACTGTTTCCACTATTTCCCCATCTTTTTGCCATGAAGTGACGGGACCAGATGCCACGATCTTCGTTTTCTCAATGTTGAGCTTTAAGCCAACTTTTTCACTCTCCTTTTTCACTTTCATCAAGAGGCTTTTTAGTTCCTCTTCACTTTCTGCCATAAGGGTGGTGTCATCTGCATATCTGAGGTTATTGATATTTCTCCTGGCAATCTTGATTCCAGCTTGTGCTTCTTCCAGTCCAGTGTTTCTCATGATGTACTCTGCATATAAGTTAAATAA
>SJYV01003658.1:259914-286282 GCA_006410875.1 Neotragus pygmaeus
CCCCCAGTCTCCTCCGGCGGGGTGGCGGACTTGCGGCCCGGGGAGAGGCGCGGATTCGTGGCCCGCTCTGTGTTTCGCTAGTAACGGGGGGAGCGGGGCGCGCCTCGGTAGCGGGGGACCCCAGGGGAGCTGTCAGATCGTGGGGTGGACAAAAGTGACTCCGTCTGGGGGTAACGCAGGAGGCTGCGGGAGCGGGTATCCTAGCGGGTCCAGTTCCGGCTCCAGCTTTGAATTTCTAAGGTTTAGTCTTTTGGGCTCACTACCACCGAGGGCGTGGAGGAAGTGCGGTGAGGTTTGTTTTGCATTACCAGAACCTCTGGGAGACCGAGCAGGCCTATCACTGACGTTGCTTGTGATGGGGATCCACACTTTCTGTTTATCCTCGGTATTATCTTTTCGTGGCTGCCTCTATAACTGCTAATCAGGTAGGAGGAAGAGTGGCTCTGAGTGCACCGAGTACTGGTTACAGGCTGGCACAAACCCTGCTAGACAACTTTCCTGTATGTTAGCTCATTTAGTGCTCACAACCATCAGCTTAAGTGGTATTGCTATTTCGTTTCATACCCGAGGAAACTCAGATTGCATACATTTCCAAATTGGACAGGTGTTAAGTCGTAGTAGCATTAGAGCTGAAATTCAGATCTGTATGATTTCTGCACCCAGGCTTTATGGCCTAATGCTAAAAAACATTATTGGGGCTTTCCTGATGACTCAATGGTAGAGAATCCAGCTGCTAATGCAGGAGAGGAGGGTTTGATCCCTGGGTTGGGAAGATACCCTGGAAAAGGAAATGGCAACCCACTCCAGTATTCTTGCCAGGAAAAATCCTATGGACAGAGGAGTCTGGCTGGCTACAGTCCATGGGGTCGCAAAGAGTCAGACATGACTTTGCGACTAAACAACAACGAAGAATATTAATATTCTTTGCGATAAGATAGATACCAAGGTTTGAGATCTAGTCTTTGAGATTTGTTAGCTGTATGACCTTAGGCAGGTTGCTTAGCCTTTTAGGGCCTGTTTCTGCACTTGTGAAATAGAGATAAAATACCTCCTATGTCATAGGGTTGTTATGAAGATTGAATAAGATCATTTTTGTACCACACTTAGCCAAGTGTCTGGCACATAGTGGTGAACTATATATAGCGACATATATCCTGCTGTTGTCATTAATTGTGGACGGCAAACTGCACCTCTGAGCGCTGCCAGCCAGAGCCAGACACAGCTTGTGCAGACCTAGAGCACAGGTAGAAGGAGGTAGAAGAGACTCAGAACAGAAAACTGAGGACAGATGGCATGGATGGTGGCAATTATAGGCACGCCAATAATCTGTGGTGCCGAGGGCCACTCTTTTGCTTTCATGAGAATTTTTTAAAAGGCAGTTCGTTATAGCTGATGAACTGGAAAAACACCTCCCACTCTGGGCTGAAAACATTCTGAGAGATGTCTGGGACAGGACTGTGCTGAGGCTCCCCGCCTGTGAGGGAGAGCGCATTTCCACAGGGCCTGGCACAACCTTTCAGGATTTCTTCTCCCAGATCGAGCACCTGAAGAAAGGAGAAAGATAGGAGATTTCAGGTTGGGGAAAACAAAGCACCTCTTTGCTTTTTTAGTTCAGTTCAGTTCAGTCGCTCAGTCGTGTCCGATTCTTTGCCACCCCATGAATGCAGCACACCAGGCCTCCCTGTCCATCACCAACTCCCGGAGTTCACTCAGACTCACGTCCATGGAGTCGGTGATGCCATCCAGCCATCTCATCCTCTGTCGTCCCCTTCTCCTGCTCCCAATCCCTCCCAGCATCAGAGTCTTTTCCAATGAGTCAGCTCTTCGCATGAGGTGGCCAAAGTACTGGAGTTTCAGCTTTAACATTATTCCTTCCAAAGAACCCCCAGGACTGATCTCCTTTAGGATGGACTGGCTGGATCTCCTTGCAGTCCAAGGGACTCTCAAGAGTCTTCTCCAACACCACAATTCAAAACCATCAATTCTTCGGCGCTCAGCTTTGCCTTTTAAGGGTTGATAAATGGCTGGACACGTCTTCTAATTTTACCTATAGCTGTGGACACTTTATAGACAATGATCTTCATTTTCACTCAAAGTGAAGGCCGCCTAAGTGTTGCGAATTTGTGTAGCCTCTTTGCAGGGCTCTCACTATTGCCCTGAACGTTCTCTGTGTAGCATGGATTCAGACGCCCAGTTCATACCGCCCCTAGCTGCTCTCAGTTTTTGTGTGGCTTTAGACACAGTTTACTTGCCCTCTTTTGTTTCTGGTGATCCTGTGATTTTTTTTTTCTCCTACTATTATTATAATTTACTTTTCTGTTTCTTTTTTCAAAACTTTATTTAGCCAGTAATTTACTGTACTGGAAAATATGCCTGTCAGCAAAACTTAGAGAGTTAATGTAGGATGTGAAATTTCATTCAATAACACTTGATCTTCAAGGATTTGTGATTGGCTACTCTTGTGCATCAAAAGCACAATCTTGCAGGTAGCTCTTTCAGCAAGGATTAATACTACTTCCCTTGGTGGCATTCAACAAGTTGAAGAGTCCTACTCTGGCCATTCCTTTAATTTACCCATTATTACCTTCACCCTATAGGCCAGCTTCCTTCCCACTAATATTTTCCCTTCCTGTTCTTTCTTACATTATAAGAATTGCTAATTGGTTAAAGTTCAGACAATTAAATAGAATATTTGGTAGAAGATTTAGTAAAAGATTGGCTAAGAAGAAGGTTTAAATTAACTCCTAAAAGCAAAGTATCATAGATTTAATTTGACTACATTATTTGAGTTTCTAATAGGATGATCAAAGGCAGACATTATATATACATTTTATTTATTTAGTTGAAGTATAATTGATCTACAGTACTATGTTAATTTTAGGTGCACCAGTGATTCAATATTTTTATACATTACATTACAAAATGATCACCACTATATATATTTAGGTAAGATTATACCTATAGTTCAGCCAGTTATTCTGGTTTAAGTCTATTTAGAAGTTGAAATGGGGAGAAAATGGGATTCTTTTGGAGAGACTGTTTACTATTTTAATATATAACGGCTCATGAGTATGCAGTCATAATTTTTAAAAAGACCTTAAAATTAGCCTATGTGATAGTCAAATTTACCAACATAAATTAGATGGCTAGCATACTAACACAGTTTCCCCATGAAAATAGCAGGAAATTACTACATATTCATTTTAGCAAACACTTTTGAAACGGATGTATTTCAGTTTTGAAATGGACGGCACACTTGGATGTGCCAAGCAGCTGTATTATGTCTGGTTCCTGTGAAAATCACCAAAGCAAGAGTGTGGTTGCAACACGTGTTGTCACCAGGCTACTTCAATATCCTGAGCATTTCATTTACCGTGTCTCTAGATCCTAAGGCGATAGATGGGACATGTTAAAATAGATACATGAGACTGTAAGGAGAAACTTGTCTTCCCTCCCTCCCCCCCTTTCTTGGTATTTGACTTTTTTTATACTAAAAAAAAAAAAGCGGGCTTCTCTGGTGGCTCAGGGGTAAAAAAAAATCCACCTGGCAATGCAGGAGCTGCGGCTTTGATCCCTGAATTGGGAAGATCCCCTGGTAAAGGAATGGCAACCCACTCACTCCAGTATTCTTGCCTGAGAAATCCCCTGGACAGAGGAGCCTGGCGGGCTCCAGTCCATGAGGTTGCCAAAGAGTCGGACATGACTTAGCAACTAAACAACAACAGCAGTAAAAATACACAACCTAAATAAATGCGACACTCTCTGTATAAGACAAAAGCAACGGTTAGATTTAACATTTTCAGTTATTTCAATGGAAAGCAAATATGTAAATGACCTTATAAGAACCAGTGTTTCTTTAGAGACTCTGCATTCCAGGTCGAAGGGAAGAACACCCCTTGAGCGAGCCATGTTGGAAGTAATCCACGTCTCCACCTCTCCAGCATGTTATTTCACCAGCAGGACCTTGATCACACACTTTGATAACACACTGCTTCTTAGATATAACCTAACATCCACACTCCAAGTTTAAGGTTTTATCTTCCCTAAAAACCTTTAACAAAAAATACAGTGTACAGTCTGCTTAGTGGTCAAGATTTTTTTTAAAAGAAGGGAAAATTAAAAGTTTTTTTTCAATGACGTTATCAAAATAAGTTGATAAAAATATATAAATGTTACACCCATCTGCAATGCTCCCCTTCCGTGCTTTCTTTCTTTCTTTAGCACTTACCGTCACCTCGCATACTGTCTATCTCCCTACAGTGTAATCACGTGAAAGTCGGGATATTTGCCTGCTTTGTTCATTATTGTAGCCTAATCCCTTAGAACAGTGTCTGACACACAGGCATTCTGTATTTGTTGAATGAGTATGGAGTGAATGAACAGTACTGTTAACCTGTTCATGATTGGGAAATATAAAGTGGTTGGCCAGAAAGTTAAAACCGATGAAATGTGTGCACTCAGCATCCAGAAGACGAATATTCTTGAAATCAGGAAATGTATAACATCCCAGGTCCTTTCTCAGCATTACAAACTTTTAAACCTTGAGGACCAAGGAAGGTTTTACACTCTGTAGTTGTTGCAGCTCTGAAAGGAAAGAATTTTCATTATCACTGTTCACCATGAACGAGAGAGGAGCATGAAGTGTTAAAATGTGAAAACACCTGTCTTGCCCAGTTAAATAGTACATGTGCCCAGCCAAGAAGAGAAATAAGGGAGCCAGGTTTTAGAAAGCACGCTTTCAGAATTGGGCACTGTTGGGAAATACAGAGGGTGAGACCTTCTGATGGCTGGTCCAGCCTCTGGTAGATTAGAGAAGGTAGGCAGTTCTTAAAACGCTCGGAGGGAAGTGAGAACCCCAACGAACACCAGTAGGTTACTGTGCCTTAATATAACATCCAACCAGTGCTGAATATCTGGCCAGCAGCTTTACTGAGTCTTTGTTGCTTTTTAGTCGCTAAGTCATGTCTGACTCTTTTGCAACCCCTTGGACTGTAGCCCACCTGGTTCCTCTGTCCATGAATTCTCCAGGTAAGAATATTGAAATGGGTTGTCATTTCCTTCTCCTGGGGATCTTCCCGACTCAGGGATCAAACCTACATCTCCTGCATTGGCAGGCGGACTCTTTACAATGGAGTCACCAGGGTACCTTAAATTTTCGGTTGAGCACCTTGGAATTTTCTGCGAGGTGATGCAGCTCTGATTTTTATCAAAGCAGGTTTGGTGAAAGATGATTCACTTAGTAGGTAAGGTATGTGTAAGTGAAAGTGAAAGTCGCTCAGTCGTGTCCGACTCTTTGCAACCCAATGGACTATACAGTGTGGAATTCTTCAGGCCAGAATACTGGAGTGGGTAGCCTTTCCCTTCTCCAGGGGATCTTCCCAACCCAGGAATCAAACCCAGGTCTCCTGCATTGCAGGCGGATTCTTTACCAGCTGAGCCACAAGGGAAGCCCAAGAATACTGGAGTTGGGTAGCCTTTCCCTTCTCCAAGGGACCTTCCTGACCCAGGAATCAAACCGGGGTCTCCTGCATTGCAGGCGGATTCTTTACCAACTGAACTATCAGGAAGATCCACTGGAGACAGGGAAAGGTATGTATACTCTGTAGCTAACTTTGCCAAGATGCATATTTCATAAGGTGAGGCAATATGATCTTATCATTACTCCTTTTATTAACACTTCACTCATTACTTATGGTGAACTGTTCATTTGATATGCTTGAAAGTATAATAATCAGTGACATTTCTAAAGTGTATGTACAGCAACCAGGGGATTAGTAAAGCAGGACAACTTGAAGCTCATGGTAAGCAAACTGAATGATAGATGAGGCCAGTGTATCTCAGAAATTTTCTAGAGAAATCAAGGAAGGGGGCTTAACTGATTCCTCACTTTGTGGTGGGTAGGATAGGGTAAAACTGCACTAACTCCTTGAGTTTAAAGTGACAACTCTTGCATATTAACCTCTGCTGACCCCAGTTCTGCATGTCCAAGTATCAGCGATAGTGTTGGTTTAGATTTAATTCAGGATAACTGAAGAATCTGGAAGTTCAATAAAAAAAACAAACAGTGGCCAAAAGCTGATTCCTTCATTCCTGCCATGATATGAACTGAGAGTTGATAATGTGAGATTCTGTGGACGGTTGTAAAATTCCCTTCCTTGCTGTGCTGCCTGTGCCTGATAGACTGAGCCTTCTGTTTTGTTTGTTGATGTGGATTATTTTTCAGGTCATCTTGGGATAGAGAACTGAATAACAATTTTACATGTGAAGGTGCCTCCTTCAGTGGGAAAGTATCTAAATATATATATTTTTTCAGATGTAGCTTTTTCAATAGTGGGAAATGCAGTTTGGAAACCTGTATCTTTTTTCTTTTATTTCTCTTCTTGGTTCTTAAAATTTTCTGTTCCTCGTAAAAAAATTAAGAAAAAATATTTTTAAAGGAGTAGGAACTCTTCAGTTCAGTCCCTCAGTCATATCCGACTCTTTGCGACCCCATGAATCACAGCACGCCAAGCCTCCCTGTCCATCACCAACTCCCGAAGTTTACCCAAACTCATGTCCGTTGAGTCGGTGATGCCATCCAACCATCTCATCCTCTGTCGTCCCCTTCTCTTCCCGCCTTCAATCTTTCCAAGCATCAGGGTCTTTTCCAGTGAGTCAGTTCTTTGAATCAGGTGGCCAAAAGATTGGAGTTTCAGCCTCAACATCAGTCCTTCTAACGAATATTCAGGACTGATTTCCTTTAGCATGGACTGGTTGGATCTCCTTGCAGTCCAAGGGACTCTTAAGAGTCTTCTCCAAAGTCACAGTTCAAAAGCATCAATTCATTGGCACTCAGCTTTCTTTATAGTCCAACTCTCACATCCATACATGACCACTGGAGAAACCATAGCCTCGACTAGACGGACCTTTGTTGGCAAAGCAATGTCTCTGCTTTTTAATATGCTGTCTAGGTTGGTCATAACTTTCCTTCNTGGTGGGCTGCCGTCTATGGGGTTGCACAGAGTGGGACATGACTGAAGTGACTTAGCAGCAGCAGCAGCAGGTATATAGTAGCCTCTTAGAATATACATCTGTTGGTTTGACCTGGGGCTTCCAGATAGGGTGGCAGCTCCTGGATTTACTGCCATTTGACCCTTTGCCCGCTTTGTTTGGAGGGGGATCCTCGTTGCTGTTGGGAGTCACGCAGTCTGAGAGCCCTTGTCGAGGCACGCACTGCTGACGCTGCTGGGCCGCCTTCCAGCCGCCCCAGGGCGGCCCCGGTTCCCTTTCAGAGGAGGTCGTGCAGGACACGCTGTGGCGATCAGTTAGTGAGTCATGATGCTGGAATCAGGAGAAACCTTTGAGGGCATTTTAGTATTGCCAGACTCCTCATTTTGTTGGAGAAGGGAATGGAAACCCACTCCAGGATTCTTGCCTGGAGAATGCCATGGACAGAGAAGCCTGGTGGGCTTCAATCCATGGGGTCGCAAAGAGTCGGACCCGACTGAGCTCCTTTCACTCACTCGTCATTTTGTAGCCAAAGACTGAAGTGTGCTAAAGGCACTGGAGGATGGGCACCGACTCCCCTCCCGATTGCTTTAGGGCAGATCATGTCGGTGTTGTCGCTGGTCCCCGTGCAACTACCGCAGTCGCTCAGATAAATAAACTCTACCGAGANGTGTGCTAAAGGCACTGGAGGATGGGCACCGACTCCCCTCCCGATTGCTTTAGGGCAGATCATGTCGGTGTTGTCGCTGGTCCCCGTGCAACTACCGCAGTCGCTCAGATAAATAAACTCTACCGAGAGGATTTAGGGAAATTAGCACTTACCTGTTGTCAAGGCTGACTCCTTTGGCAGATTCATTTTGTGTAAATTCCAGAGGTTATTGTGTCATCATTCCAAGATGTTCTTTACAAGCAAGGATGAAAAAGGTGCTTTATGTCTTACTATTTAATAATAAGCCACCAATGCTGAGACAATCAAGTAATCGCTACACTTTGTAGTGTGTCTAATATATGCTGAGCATGCTGCAAACCCACTACCATCAGAAACAGCTGTTTTGGTAGGATGCAACAGCTGTAAACAGAGCCGTGAATTCCAGGCAGAGCTGAGTGGACTAGGGTATGCCCTGGACAGCCAGTAATGATTATTGTTATTATTTTTTCATCAGAATTGATCAAATCGTGATGTGAGTTGAGGGAAGATGGCAGTGGGAAGACTTTTAGGAGACTATTAACAGTAGGCAGAGGAGCGCTACGAATACCTGAAGTTGGGACTGGGTGAAGGAAGATGCTGTGTCTCCACCTTGGAGAGATTTGCGGGTGTCGCAGGTGGCTTCTGCTGCCGAGGGAAGATGGAAACGTGGGAGCAGACAAGACTGCAGGATTTTCAGCGAGGGCGTGGGAAAAACCGTATGCCTTAAATTTCACACCTCGGATCCTACTTAAGATATTAGGCCTTAATTTTCAATTCCTTTGACGGATCTGTGTTATATAGTGTTGATTCAGGAAAGTTCAGGTGACTCGGATAATAATTGAGATGCTTTCTAGCAGTTATTTACATTTCGAAGCCAGATGCCTCCCCAGTAAGCGGTCTGTACCATCAGAGAAGCCGCTGTCTAATTCTGGGGACCCTTCCTATCTTCTCTGTCACCCTGCTCTTTTGAGGGTGAAAGACATAGGCCTGCTCTTTAGCTCAACCATTTGTCCCAGCCACATCTCCTGTTTTCCATACTAAAGGATACAAAACAGTTGCTTCATTTTCTTCCATCATGAAAGAATGCTTATTGCTCTTTAAGAAGCTGAACATTTTAATATAATTGAATAAAAATTATTCTGTGCTCGATAATTACTTAGAAAGGAGATGAAAATAACATCTTCATGTTAAATATTCAGAATGTTTTAAGGCCAATGTGTTTATGTAATTTCTTCTATTTGCCATTCAGCCAAAATGAGTTTCTAGATAAAAATGATGCTGCATTTGGAGTCGTTTTCAGGCGGGGCGAGGAGCGCTGCTGATGGAGGAAATTCGTGTCCTGGCTACCGTGCAGTGGTGTAGGTGTCGGCAGTCTAATACTACTAAATAATCAGGTGTGCCTGGCACGTTGCTTTTGTAGCTCTTGTGTGAGCACTGTTAAGGGAAAAATAGCACTCTGCTGATATGTGATGTCTCTTTCCTATGAGACTGACTTTACAGGGAAGGAATATCTTCCCTGGGCGCCCCCAGTGGCTCAGCAGTAGGAGAATCCACCCCCAATGCAGGAGAGGCGGGTTTGATCCTCAGGTCAGGAAGATCTCCTGGAGGAGGGCAAGGCAACCCACTCCAGGATTCTTGCCTGGAGGATCCCATGGACAGAGGAGCCCTGTGGGCTACAGTCCATGGGGTCACAAAGAGCTGGACACGACTGAGGCAGCTAGCACCCACGGGTGCCACTTCCTGTTCCAGGGGACCCTCCTGACCCTGGGATCTCTCGTGTCCACATCTCTCGTGTCTCCTGCACTGGCAGGAGGATTCTTGACCATCAGGGCACCTGGGAAGCCCCTTCTAATAGTAACCCTTGCTCTTTCAAACCTGACCACACGTTTTGTAGAGCCCAGAAATCGTTTGACTATAACAAGATGATGAGTAGATTTACTCTACTGTATTTTCAGAATTTCAGCTCAAAGTGGAGATCAGACGGCACTAACCACTCCACGTTCTAAGGACGTTGCCAGCAGCTCTAAGGGACGGGGTACCTTTCTACCGCCAGGACCTGAAAGCTTCACTTTGCTTTAGACTGCCAGCTAGGTGGACTTCCAGCTGGGGAGTGCAGCGCCCGCTTCCTCTTCTGATACCTGCAGGCCCTTTCTTTCCCCTGGTTCAGGGAAGAAAGGGCTCACCCTCAACCCCGCCTGCGTCTCAGGGCCAGCGCCCACCGCTCTGCCCGCTCCCAGGTCCTCTCTATATCCTGACAGGGAGTTGGGGCAAG
The DNA here is from genome assembly GCA_006410875.1 of Neotragus pygmaeus. Taxonomy (NCBI): domain Eukaryota; kingdom Metazoa; phylum Chordata; class Mammalia; order Artiodactyla; family Bovidae; genus Neotragus; species Neotragus pygmaeus. The sequence continues at coordinate 269,862 of SJYV01003658.1, forward strand.
CAGGGTGAGTGAACGTGAGGCCAACTCCAGCGTTTATCAGCAAGTCTCAAGGAAAGGGAAGCCATGCACGTTTGCTGGATACACTGTAGGTCGGGCTTTTCCAGTGGCTCAGCAGTAAAGAAACCACTTGTAACGCAGGCTGTAATGACCTAGGCTTCCCCGGTGGCTCAAACTGTAAAGAGTCTGCCTGCAATGTGGGAGACCTGGGTTTAATCGCTGGGTGGGGAAGATCTCCCAGAGAAGGAAGTGGCAAGCCACCCCTAGTATCCTTGCCTGGAGAATCCTATGGGTGGAGAAGCTTGGCGGGTTGCAAAGAGTCAGACACATGACTGAGCGACGGAAACACACTGTCATGCAGGAGACACTGGAGACTCTGGTTTGATCCCTGGGTCGGGAAGATCCCCTGGAGGAGGAGGGACAACCCTCTCCAGTATCCTTGCCTGAAAAATCCCATGGACAGGGGAGCCTGGTGGGCTACAGTCCACAGTGCCATGAAGAGCTAGACATGACGGAAGCGGCTGAGCATGCTGTGTAGATGGTAGTTGGTCAGCCTTGTCTGCACGTGGAAATTATCCAAGGAGCAACGCCCAGGCTGCACCCTAAACCAGTCAGATCACATCTCACTGTGCGGGCCACCAGCCTCAGGGGCTTTGAAAGCGCCCCAGGTGATTCCAAGAGCAGCCAGGCTTGAGGACCACTGCTGGAAAACGTGCAGGGAGGGGCGGAGGGGTATGTGAGGGTCTTTTATTCCCCAGGTCTGGGTCTTAGCCAAAATTCGTTGAAAACAGCAAGTATCTCACTCAGTATTTTGTCAAATAAATAAAGATAAAATTAAGGTTGAGGTTTAACCTGTCTCGTTTTGTAGCAGAAGGCTATGTTTGCCTTTAAGTGAAAGGTCACGATTATACTTGGACTTTTTCTGAAGGGTAAAACGTACAGGGAAATGATAAGAAGATTAATATATCTTATTTGCCATCTTGAAAGCTGCATTTTATTGTCACACTGTAAAATGAGTTTTATCCCAGCAAGATAATCTGGCGGAAGCAGTATGATTGGCATGGGGTAATGAGACATCTGAGTCCCCTGGAGACACATTCACCAAAGCCTTATTCCAGCAAGTCCACTCTGTTATCCTATTCTGACTGTGTGTCCTAAGAATTTAGGTGTTTCATTAAGAACGCGTGTGCCTTTTTCTTTGTTCTTTTTTCGGCTGTTTCATGACCAGGATCAAACCCGGGCTGGAAGTGAACAGAGTCGTAGCCACTGAACCTTGAGGGAAATCCCAAGGAAAGCATATGCTTGCTACAGGCACCACTTCACGGGCTTACTCATTTCTTTCCTTTTCTCACAGCTCAAGAGATGGCTGCCCAGTGCGTCACAAAGGTGGAGCTGAATATTTCCTGTGACAATCTTTTGGATAAAGACATAGGGTCAAAGTCAGACCCTCTATGTGTGTTATTTTTGAATACGAGTGGTCAACAGTGGTATGAGGTAATATTAAATACTTGCAGCTGAAAAGACACCTGAATTGCTTTTTTGACAATATGAAGAGTTTATTTAAAAAGTTAAAAAATAAAACTATCTCATCTGTTAGTGCAGTTTTTCAGGCAAATTAGTCCTTGATTGTGAAATATTTCATATACTTATAGATGCTTTCTTTAGCTATCGTGCCAATATTTAGACACATGTAGTATATAAAGATAATAAACAAATGCACCTTTGATCTGAAGAAACTTTTTTGTTTTGGTGGGGGGAATATAGGTTGAACGCACAGAAAGAATTAAGAATTGCTTGAACCCCAAATTCTCCAAGACATTTATTATTGATTACTACTTTGAAGTGGTTCAGAAATTGAAATTTGGGATTTATGACATCGACAACAAAACTATCGAGCTGAGCGATGATGACTTCTTAGGAGAATGTGAATGCACCCTTGGACAAGTGAGTAGGATGGTACAGGTGTTTTTTATAGTTGAGCCAGAGCATCAGGTGTTTTTGATAGATTCTCTTTAGTTTAATTGTGGGCTTTTCAGGGGGCAGTAGTGGTAAGGAACCTGCCTGCCAATGCAGAGACTTGGGTTTGATCCCTGGCTTGAGAAGATCCCCTGGAGTAGGAAGTGGCAAGCCACTCCAGTATTGTTGCCTGGAAAATCCCACGGACAGAGGAGCTTAGAGGGATACAGTTCATGGGGCCGCAAAGAGTTGGATATAACTGAGCAACTGAGCTTATGTTTGCCTGAAACATTATGGAATTTATCTTACTTTTTATGAGGGTAGGGACCATGGGTTTTTTGCAAACTGTATATTAGTTCTTATGAGTTAAAGATGTTCCATTTGCCATTTCAATAAATAGTACCATTACTCTAGCCGCTGGTCTGCGGTTTGCAGATTTCAGTACAGTGTTGTTCTTACGTTTGGGTCATAAATGCTGTCAAGGCGATGGCAACTTCTCTGACGTTCTAACTTGCATGACCGAAGCCCGTTGACCCCTTGAGAGCCCAGCACAGTCCCTTTTCCTGGCTTGCTCCTCCTCTTGCCTTGGGTGTGAACCCAACTCCCCCTCGCAAGCCTTCCCTGACACCCTAGCCGTTTGGGTCCCCCTGCGGTGCTCACTTGGTGGTCTTCTGCACGCCTTCTACCTCACTATTCACCATATTTTATTGTAGCTGCTTAGTTTCCTGTCTTTCTAGGATATCACAGGTTGGGTCGGAGCACGGGTGTGTCTTTGGGCTCACCATTGTGCTCCCAGCTCGGTTTGACTTCTAAGGAGAGACAGTGACCATGTTGATGGGACTTTCGGAGGGAGGAATTATTTTTTTCAGTGGGTGACATCTAAGATTTGTCTTTTATGAGTTTATCTTTTAGTCTTGAATTTTTTGGAGATCATTGTATTTCCTATGTCTCAAGGATAACATGGAGCTGGTCAGATTTCTAAAACTTTGATACTTGTATCAAAAAGAAAATTAAAGAAGTACTTATTCTGGGGGAAAAAAAATCACAATATATCTAAAATTATAGCAAATTTGAGAAACATGCCTGTGTGAGAGTATGTGTGCTTACTGTATTATTTTAATCAAAATGATATCTTATGAGGATTATACACTGAAGTTATGTGTCAGTTGAAAAATTGACAGGTAACCCCTGTTACCTATAGGGGTTTTGTTTCAGCTTAGTGATTTGTATATGTGATGAGAATCTTGCCCTCTTTTTTCTTTACAAGGAAGAATTTGAAGTGGTTGATAAGGAAACTAGTGGTTTGGGGAGATTTTGTCTGCCAGGATTGGCTCCTTAGAAGTCTTTTCCATTTGGGTGCAGATGCATTTTGTAATCTCCAAATCTTTAAGCAATGCACTTAATGTTTCCATTTCTAATAAATTTATATACTGTATTCTCAACCCTCTTTTGAAAACTGTTTAGTTTAAACAGTTCACATGTTGAAGTGACATAGCTCTGTATCACTTTCCGGTTTTAACAGATTGTTTCTAGTAAGAAGCTAACGCGACCACTGGCGCTTAAAAACGGCAGACCTGCAGGAAAAGGAAGCATTACGGTAAAATAAGATCCTGTAAAATACAAGTCTTTTGCCTCCTGAGATTTAGCACAAGAGGACAAGCTGAGACTGTGTATATCAGACAGAGATTCTACAGTAGGCGTTAGCTTTTGATTCTGAACGTCGCCCTCCACCCTCCCTTGACTTGCCTTAGAGTGATCGCAAGTGGAAGCTGCTGTGCCTAAAAGAAAGTCACACGCACCGTGGTAATGCTTGCCTCTTCCTGATGGAAGCATCGATTCCCAGAGTAGGAAGAAATTAGTTAATAATGTGAATGGATCAATTTCGCTCTCAGCAAATCAAACATAGGCCCCTCGGCATGACAGAAACTTTCCATAGTGGTTTTGACTCCCGAATGATCTTGTCGTATGACATGCCCATTGAACCGCTCAGCTCTTAACCGTGTTTTTGTGTGCGTGCGTGTGCACTTTGCTATCTGTCCTCTTATCTAAATTTTTCCTTGCTGATTGCTGGACCTGGGCAAGTGAATATACGTATTATCTTATTTTAGATTTCAAATTATATAGTGCCGTGCTTTTAAATGTGCTGAATGTTCTGGAGTTGCTGTCGGGTAGTCACTGCCTAAAGAGACAGCTGTCTTGCTTTAGCTGTGCCCTGGAGTGGGAGGCTGAGAGAGTCGTGTTTGAGGCTTATTGCAGCTATCAAACACACTTCTCTGAGTAGCTGTTTGCTCTAGTTTAGGTGCCGTAAGAATGTCCAGTCTGTTGGGGGTGTTGACTTCTATGTGGGGAACAGAGTTCATTACAAGTAGTTAGCTTTATGGTTTTGGGGACCATCACAGCCTGGAATTTGTTTTCGAGTAGAGTAAGTCTTTCAGTTACCTTGGATGAAAAATATGGAGCTGATATTTGAATGTGTGATGTTCTCTAGGTATAAGTTACCCATGCTTCTCCATCTCTGGAGAGCTCTCGCCAGCGGTGTGCAGGGCTTTGATTTTTTCCATCGGAAGAAAGGAAGATCCAGTTTCGACAACAACATTAAAAAGGAAGTTACATAATGTAAATTAGGCATATTTTGGAAATATATTTATTTCACATGCATAAAGGAAATAATGACAAATCTTTCTTAATAGTACCATTTTATTACTTATTTTAGACTATACAGTGTTAGTGTAGACTTTGTATACTATTAGATAACAGACTAAATCAGTACTTGGTGACTGTATCAGAATCCCCAAAACATTTTCTTTTACTTACCTTGTCTACTCATAGATTTCAGCTGAAGAAATAAAGGATAACAGAATTGTCGTGTTTGAAATGGAAGCAAGAAAACTGGATAATAAGGTAGGTGGGTGATGCAGGTTTCAACAAGGATATCATCTTTTTTTCCCCCTCACATTGGTTACTTTTTGAGAAAATAATAAGCAATTAATATTATGAACTCTATCATCTAAGCATCAGTTGGAGTATTAGTTCCAAATTCTATTTTCTATGTGGATGTGTGTTTAAGAAGAAGATATTTCTTTTTACCTCTTTCCCCTGGATGTAACCAAAAAGTTTGTATAGCTTAAAAGAAGAGTTAATACAAACATTAATGTAAGAGATATTTTAGAGTATATTTGAATTACTTAAGGAAAAAAGCGAAAATTCCATGCTTTATTGATTAGAGTTTCCTCTTCGGGGCTTCTCAGGTGGCACCAGTGGTAAGGAACCTGCCTGCCAATGCAGGAGACATAAGAGTCGTGGGTTCGATCCTTGGGTCTGGAAGATTCCCTTGGAAGAGGGCTTGGCAATCTACTCCAGTATTCTTGCCTGGAGAATCCCATAGACAGAGGAGCCTGACGGGCTTCAGTCCATAGAGTCTCAAAGAGTTGAACATGACTGAAGCACAGATATTGAATCAAAATTCAGCAAAGCCTTTTCTTTTGGAGACGAGAAAGGCTACTCACTCCAGTATTCTGGCCTGGAGAATTCCATGGACTGCATAGTCCACGGGGTCGCAAAGAGTCGGACACGACTGAGCAACTTCACTTTCACTTTCCTCTCAGCATTCAAAATTTAGGATGAAAACTAATAAGAACACTTAAGTGTAGTGTATACCCTGGATTGGAATAATTCTTTGAGTGGCTTTTGTATGTAACTCTATAATGCAGTCAATATTCTCCATCATTTCCATCTGCCTTAAAATGCAGTCTGCAGATATCTTAGACCAGTAGCCAATTATCTTTTAAAAAATATTTTGGAAAAATGTAAACATACACAAAAATAGAATAGTATTTCTAAAAAATTCCATGTTCCCACCACCTATCTTTAAAAATGTTAAAACTCATGACCAATTTTATCTCATCCCTATCCGATCTACTTTCTCTCCTCCCAGACAGCATATCATTGCATCCGTAAATGTAGATGTATCTCTAAGGACTTTTTAAAAAATGCAGTTGCTTAATGTGTCTCTTACATTTTTTAATCTTTACGTTCTCCCCTTCCCTTTACTTCTCTTTCTGTTTCTATTGCTCTCTTGTTTTCTCTCTCTCCCTCCGTCCTATCCATCCATCCATGGATTTATTCAATAAACTGACTCCTTTGTCCTATAGAAGTTTTCACACACAGTATACGCTAGTTAAATCCCTGTGATGTCATGTAACATGCTTGTCTCTCCATATTTTATTTCCTGATTTCTATCAGCTGAAATTGAATCTAGAGGTATGATCTCATGGCATTTTGACTTGGTGTGAGTTTCATAGGTGGTGACACTAATTCCATCAAGAGGCTCACGTTGTCAAGTTCTGTTTTTTGGGGTATTAGTGACCATTGATGATAACTACCTAGATACACTATTTTATTAAGAGCCTGCTGCTGCTGCTGCTACGTCATTTCAGTCGTGTCCGACTCTCTGAGACCCCATAGACGGCAGCCCACCAGGCTCCCCCGTCCCTGGGATTCTCCAGGCAAGAACACTGGGGTGGGTTGCCATTTCCTTCTCCAATGCATGAAAGTGAAAAGTGAAAGGGAAGTCTCTCAGTCGTGTCCGACTCTTTGCGAGCCCATGGACTGCAGTCCACCAGGCTCCTCCGTCCATAGGACTTCCCAGGCAAGAGGACTGGGGTGGGTGCCATCACCTTCTCTGATGAAGGGCCTCAAAATAGTGTTATTCTCATGCTGTCATTGCTTCTTCTTTTATTACTGAGAATACTTCTCTAGAGAGAAGTATCTTCACATTAGGTATTTATTTATTCCAAGATAGTTTGTCCAGAAAAGGCAAGCAGAAGTGTTTGATTTTTTTTTTTAATATATTTACCATTTTTTAGAAGAGTAAATTTCTGTAAACTTGACTTATACAGAAGAACTTAAATTTTGGGTTTTTTTTTTTTTTGTTTTTTTTTTTAGTATTTCTAGGAACTCTATTAATTCATATTGATGCTTAAAGTATCCCAAGTCTGACCTATGGGAGGGAACCTATTTAAGCTTGTTCCTGAGCCATTTGGCACAGTCTCAGAAGCCTTTGGCTAGCTTCTTGCTCTGTGGCATGACAGATGTTCCATGCTTATTTTATCTAATTTCTGCCCCAGATTGGCAGGTTAAAGGGAGCCTTTCTATGGTGAGTCCACGATGTGGTACTAGGGGTGCTTAATGTTTACTGATAGCTGTTGCTCATTCTTTCGAGGACGTTTCAGTAGATAGCTATAGGAAAGTCTTATTTTTTAAGGAAAACTAAATTGTAAACTTGTATAACAAATTCCAATTCAAATGTAAAATTACAAAGCTGTTACTTCTTTAATTCTGTAGTTGCGCCTCTTTTTACTTATGTCAAATGTTGATTCACAAGGAAACGAACATAACTGCTTATGTTTTGCCCTATATAATATCTAACAGTTTAAGAATACAAATATACATGTTATAGCAAAAATATTTTTACTGAAAATAGCTTGAGGTTTCTTTGAAGTTCTTTTTGCCTTTAGGGTTATATATTCCACTTGAAGTATACAAATTTAATTCTTGGGTTTTAAAGGAATAATTGTTCTCTGAGTGGTTATGCTGTAACATTAACACATAATCAAAATTTGCTTTTGATATTTAGAGATTGCTTTAAATTTTTTTTGGTTTAATTTTGCTTTATAATCATGTATAAGATGGTTCCAAAGCCAACAGAAAACAAGGTATATTCAAGAAATTTAGCTTCTTTCCCTGTCCACGCTGCAGTTTTTTCTCTTGCTGTATTTTATTCGTTTGTAAAATTTACATTTAATGGCTTAATCCTTCATTTTCCAAAAAACTAAGGTTTTTTTTTGTGTGTATGTACACGTGTGTCTCTGTGTGTCTCTGTGTGTGTATATAAATGTACAAATAGATAGATATGGATGTATATGTCATATAGGTAGATATGAGTGTGCACGCCTGTGTGTATGTATATATTTACGTTTCCATACCCCAGCCCAGCCCATCTTTGATTAAGTGTAGCATGATATATTAATATCACACATGCATTTCTCTGCCTTGCTCTTTTGCCTTAACTCATCCTGGAGGTCAGAGTCAGGGACTTCTACTTCTTATTTTAGTTCTGTTGACAGCTTCATGAACTGTCAAGCAGGGTCTGTTTTTTGACCTTCAATATAGTAGTAATGGTATTCTCCCTTTCTCAAAAGATTATCTCTAAGATAAAAGACACAGAGGATGTTCATGTGCTTTTGGGAAAGTTCGCTTCTCTGGGTATAATATTGTTCCTAGCTTTATAAACTGGAGCATAGAGAGACTTATTACTTTGCTTAAATTCTTCTTAGAGAGAAGGTTAAATTTTCAAAGTTCTATGTAGTCTTTGTGTTTTTATTTTGACTATGAGGGATGTGTTCCTTTCTTAACATTAAACTATGCTGAGGAGGGAAATAATATCTTAGTTCTTAATTTAATATTGAAGTAAATTCAGTACTGAAACAAATCTTCAGTTTAGGAACATATCTGCATACATTCCTGTGGGCTTAACAGATGTCCTTTCACTTTCACAAATAATGAGTAATATATGCTAAGGAAGATAGAAGTTTCAAAATGAAGATAAATAAAAATGAGAAGGTAAAGTCATCCACAGTCTTACAATCTGAGTTTTACCTGTGTACATCTTTCCAGAATTTTATGTCCCTGTGGAAGAGTATCTGTGTGTGTATGTGTGTAAGATGGCCCTAAGGGAACGTCTGGACACTCACTGTGCTCGCGCATTGCACAGGAGAGCTGTGCCTGGTGAATCACAGAGGAAACAGAGTACCCCTGTGCCCTCCCAGCACTTCTGCTGTGCACTTCACGTGTCTCCTTGTCTGTGCTCCCTGGGGTTTGTGCAAAGAAACATGTGGGATTGCTGAATGGGTATTGGACGTAGAAGGGTAAGATGTGAAATCCAGGCTCAGATCCATCAGTTCATTAGATGTGTGATTTTGGCAAAGTCTTTAACTCCTCCGAATCCAGTGTGTCCTGCCTCTCATGGAGCTAGCACGACTGCTGTGTGGGATCATTTATAGAAAGCTGCTTAGTGCTGTGTGAGTGCGTGAATGCCACTAATAACGAAAACAAGCTGAAAGCATCCTGTGTTGATAATGGGTTCTGATGATCACTGTATTTTAAAGCCATCATATATTTTGAGATGTAAGGGTGTAAGGATAATGAGCATTTATCAGGAACGCCTTAAAAGTTCTCCTCGTAGACTTCAGCAAGTTTATGTTTGTGAGGAATGTATTGGGATTTGTATTTATTGCTGTATTGCACTATATATATATATATATATATATATATGTTTATCTGTTTATATGTTTATAGAATTAAACTTTAGGTACTACAGACATGTAACAGGTATAAAGTGTGGTTTCACATGTTTTCGGAGGAGAATAATTGCTTTGCTTTTTATTTAAATGTAGGATCTATTTGGAAAGTCAGACCCTTACCTAGAATTCCACAAGCAGACATCTGATGGAAACTGGCTAATGGTTCATCGAACGGAGGTGAATATCTGAATTTGAAAAGTAGGGTTGAAGTTTCTTTTGGAATTGTGGTAATCTGAAATTTAAAAATTTATGTATTTATGAAAATATTAATCTGAATTCAGACATATATGACTGCCAGAGACACAGGTCAGCATGCTCGTGTCTTTTTTTTAAATGAGAAGGTGCTGCTATGATTAGTTGTTTTTTTAATTACTTACTTTTGGCTCAGCTGGCTCTTGGCTGCTGCCCCCCGGCTTTCTGCGGTTGCAGTGAGTGGGCTCTGCTCTCTAGTGTGGTGCCCGGGCTTCTCATACTGCTGGCTTCTCTTGTGGGCTGAGGGCTCCAGGCGTGCGGTTCAGCGGTCGCGGCACTCACGGGCTTAGTTGCCCCAAGGCCTGTGGGATGCTCCAGGAACTGAACCTGTGTCTCCTGCGTTGGCGGGTGGGTTCTTCACCTCTGGGCCCCCAGGGAAGTCCCTCTGCCTCATTTTTAAAATCCTGTAAAGGACACTGCAATGTATGCCAGTGTATCCTTCACCCAGATTTACCAAATAGTCACACCTGCACACGGGTGTGTGCTCTCTCTTGTTCACGCCCACATCCATGCCCTTTTGCCAAACTATCCTAATGTAGGCAGCAGACATCGTGGCTCTTCACCTTTAACTGCTACAGGTATTTCTCAAGAACAAAGGTGTTTCTCTACACCTCCATAACTGAGAGAGTTAGCATTGATTTAGTAACATGATTTACTGTACCATTCATCTTCCGATCCTCCCAATTTCCCCAAACACGTTTTCTATGTGTTTTGTTTTGTTTAATACAGGGTCCATTCCAGGTTCACATTTTGCATTTGGCTATTATATTCCCAGGACTCCCTAGGTGACTCAGTGGTAAAGAACCCTCCTGACAATGCAGGAGACATGGGTTCAATCTCTGGGTTGGGAAGATCCCCTGGAGAAGGAAATGACAACCCACTCCTGTACTGCCTGGGAAATCCCATAGACAGAGATGGACTGGCTGTGGTCCATGGGGTCACAGAAGAGTTGGACACAATTTAGTGACTAAACAACAACAGATTAGTCTTTAAGCACTATCTCATTTTATGTGAAACTGTGTTGTCAGTTGACCTTGTACTTACCCTGTCCCATCTGGAATGAGCTATTTCTCTTAGGAAGCCCAATTTTTCCTTTAAGAGGGTAGGATTTGCACAGCAGGTTATGAGTGCTCATTACTGCTGAGCACTTTTAGACCTTTTCAGTGGACAAAAATGAGAAATACGTTTGTGTATATATGTTTATATATTAAACATTAAAAAAACCTAAAATCATACATTTACACCAGTTTTCTCATTCAAATCGAATATAGCAAGATCCTTTCTCAACCTTTCTTATTCCATATTTGAATCTTGTGTCCTGCAGTGAAAACTCTGGTTTCCACAAAACCAATAATCTGAAATTTTTAGGTGCATCTTGTAATGGCTGGATATATTTCCCAGTTTTTTTTCTTTCTCAGAATGTATCTTGACTAGACAGTCCCTTACATTTTTCATATAACAGGTGTATAATATGGTCCTAGCTAGATTTTCACTGACGAAGTTGGGTGGGTGAAGAGGTGAAGGATGAATGGTGCACTTGGTAGGAATCTAGGAAAGGCAAGAGCAGAACATTAATGATGAATGGAATGTTTTTCTAACTGGTCTTTATTATTACTATTATTTAATAGGTTGTTAAAAACAACTTGAATCCTGTTTGGAAGCCTTTTAAGATCTCTCTTAACTCTCTGTGCTATGGAGATATGGATAAAACTATTAAGGTAATTTGAAATTATATATACATTATGTACATACATACTCACTGCTTTTATAAATTAATTTATTGGCTAGCACTTAAAGAAAGCAAATGATGTAAGTTTGAATTTTATTTATATTTAGGAATGCTAAAATAGAAATGTTTCTGATAAGCAGTCGGTCTAAAGGAGCAGAGACATTTTGAGTGATCTGTTGACCTGTTGAATGCTTAATCAAACACTGTGGTTTTTATTTTATTCTTCATTTTTTAAAATAAAATATTTAAGTCTTCCCTACTTTTTAATAAAATTCTTCTGCTCTGTGAGTAGGAATGGTTAACTGCACTCTTTGGCTTTGGTGTGTCCCTTGCAATAAAACTGAGAACTCAGAGCTTCCTTCTGCCTTCAGCGCAGAGCACAATAGTGGTGACATTTCCCGTCTGATTTTCAGTTCAGTTCAGTCGCTCAGTCGTATCTGACTCTTTGCGACCCCATGGATTGCAGCATGCCAGGCCTCCCTGTCCATCACCAACTCCCGGAGCTCAGAGGAAGGTATAATTTATTACAACATTTGGATGGCTTTAGTTTTAGAGTTTTTAAAGGAAAGCAAAGTAGAAGCAGGGAGCTGCAGCAGATGGCTAAGAATTTTTTAAAATGTTTTCACTTATAGCCAATATAGCTATATTATTTTAAAGACATTTTTATATTAGTCACCTCTTTACAGAAGATTCCCTATAGGAGCCTTTTCATGTATTGCAGAGGTCAGCAAACTGGGGTGAATTTTTTATTTTATTTTATTTTTTTCTTTTTCTTTTGATAATTAGTATAGTAAAAGCAGGCAAGGTGATGAAGGGATCTGAGTCAAACCACAGCTGTCTCTTATACACATCTAGATGTGTATAAGAGACAGGTATACGCTAGTTAAATCCCTGTGATGTCATGTAACATGCTTGTCTCTCCATATTTTATTTCCTGATTTCTATCAGCTGAAATTGAATCTAGAGGTATGATCTCATGGCATTTTGACTTGGTGTGAGTTTCATAGGTGGTGACACTAATTCCATCAAGAGGCTCACGTTGTCAAGTTCTGTTTTTTGGGGTATTAGTGACCATTGATGATAACTACCTAGATACACTATTTTATTAAGAGCCTGCTGCTGCTGCTGCTACGTCATTTCAGTCGTGTCCGACTCTCTGAGACCCCATAGACGGCAGCCCACCAGGCTCCCCCGTCCCTGGNTACAGTAACGATAGAAGATTATGTCAGTATGATACCATGTTCATTTTTCCTAATTGCCCTGGCAGGAACTGGAGAGAAGAAAATATGTAATATATTTTCATCCCTTCTGTTTGTTTTTCCCAAGCACTACTCTCCTTATTAATCTGGATTTTGCTTTGAATTCAGTATCCTATTCAAAACTATGAAGTTCTTCAAAGCTTCCCCAGTACTGTTTCCTGGGTTCCAACTCTCCAGGCATAGGGAACTTTCAACACTCTTACTTCCTAGATTGTCTATACCCATATTTTAATATTTTTCAACAGGTTATGAATATCTACCAGTACTTGATTATTAGAAGATACAGAATAATCACTGTAAGAGAAAAAAAATCCTAAAAAGTAATGTCCATGTTCTGCAGAAGGAAAAACACCTTCTAGTCTCTTAAATTCATGAAGTAGTAAGCTAGAGGAAGAACTTACAGTCTCATATCTCAGATGTGGCTTCCTGCAATACTTTCTGTGATTTCAAATATTTCATATTTCAGGGATAATTTTTAAAGCAATTTTTCCTTTTGAATGCCTGTGATGAGTCCCTCTGAAATTAGTCTCCTAAACACAAAAGGTAGTATCTTCTCCATTCCTTAAGGATGGAGCTCAGCACCATAAAGATTTTAATGAGAGTCCTCTGGCCACAGGAGACCATTATCTTAGACTACTGTTCTAGATACCAGGAGTCTTGAGCTCTGTGATCGCAATGTGATGGCCTCCAAAAATGTTTCAAAATCCTGTTCTACATAAGTGTAATGATGTTTACACTTACAATTCTGAAGAACGAAGTGATGGAAACAAGTTGCTAAAAATAAGCTTAGGGGTTTAGATGATCCCCTCAGGCATATTTTACTTACTGCACAATACCATTTCTTTTATAATTCTGAAAATTTGCCAAGTCCCTAAAAACTCCACTACCCTATACACAGGTCAACTGGAATGGCATGCCATGAGAAGTTATTACCTGGAGAATCATTCAAAAGATGATTAGTAAAAAGAAGATTTTTATCTGGATCACATTAAACTGTAGAAAATGCTTAAAGAGACGGGATCACCAAACCACCTGACCTACCTCCTGAGAAACTTGTATGCAGGTCAAGAAGCAATAGTTAGAACCGGACCTGGAAAAACAGACTCATTCAAAATTGGGAAAGGGGTACGTAAAGTCTGTATACTGTCATCCTGCTAATTTAACTTATATGCAGAGTACATTGAGTGAAATGCCAGGCTGGATGAAGCACAAGCTGGAATCAAGATTTCTGGAGAAATATCAATAACCTCAGATATGCAGATGATACCACCCTTAAGGCAGAAATGAAGAACTAAAGAGCCTCTTGATTAAAGTGAAAGAGGAGAGAAAAAAGCTGATTTGAAACTCAACATTCAAAAAACAAAGGTCATGGCATCTGGTTCCATCACTTTATGGCAAATAGATGAGGGAAAAAAAGGAAACAGTGACAGACTATCTTCTTGGGCTCCAAAACCACTGCAGATGGTGATTGCAGCCATGAAATTAAAAGATGCTTGCTCCTTGGAAGAAAAGCTGTGACAAACCTAGGCAGTGTATTAAAAAGCTGAGACATCACTTTGCTGACAAAGGTCTGTATAGTCAAAACTGTTTTTACAGTTGTCATGTACAATGAGAGTTGGACCATATAGAAGGCTGAGTGCCGAAGAAGTGATGCTTTTGAATTGTGCTGGAGAAGACTCTAGAGAGTCCCCTGGACAGCAAGATCAAAGCAATCAATCCTAAAGGAAATCAACCCTGAATATCCATTAGAAGGACTGATGCTGAAGCTGAAGCTCCAATACTTTGGCCACCTGATGCAAAGAGCTTTTAGTAAAGACCCTGATGCTGGGAAAGATTGAAGGCGGGAGAAGAAGGGGACGACAGAGGATGAGATGGTTGGTTCCCATCACCAACTCAATGGACATGAGTTTGAGGACGGTCTGGGAGATGGTGAAGGACAGGGAAGCCTGGCATGCTGCAGTCCATGGGGTTGCAAAGAGTCAGACATGACTGAGTGACTTAANATGGTTGGTTCCCATCACCAACTCAATGGACATGAGTTTGAGGACGGTCTGGGAGATGGTGAAGGACAGGGAAGCCTAGCATGCTGCAGTCCATGGGGTTGCAAAGAGTCAGACATGACTGAGTGACTTAATAACAATAATATCATTCAGTTCAATTTAGAGTTTTCAAAGACAAAAAATACCCAACCTAAAAATGATGTTATTAAGATTATTGAACCACATTTACTTTCCAGAATTTGATGTAATACACAAATACCCAATTTTAAATTTTTCTGCAATGAGAAAAGATTTAGAACAATATAAAATATTTATTATTTATAGCAGCTTCAAAACTCTACATGGTATATTTGTAGAGCTTTGTTTTTTATTTTTCTCTTAAAAGCAATGGGATATTCAGGATTGATTATTCCTGGCACTCAATTTGCATATTTTCCTTTTTACTCTCTGGAATTTGAAGCTATTGGTAAGATAACCATGTATCTGAGTTCAGATTCTGGTAGCAAACAAGAGTCTCTGTAAGAGTCTCTGTTTCCATGGTAACCTCTTGAGGTAAAGAAAAAAATTTTTAAGTATAAGAAAATAAGCCAACAAGAATTAGAATTAGTACAGAACTTTAAGAATATCTGACAGTAGGTTGCTATTCTTTTTTTCTGAAAGAAAAGATGTTTTAAAAAAATGCCCAGCAAATGTGAGTATCACCCACATCTATAAAAATTATTCAAGATTTAAATCCCATGATAACTGATTCAGCCTAATGTTTTATTAAATCCTTAGTCCTATTTGTCCTCCCCTGAAAGAATCTGTATACAAGTGAGACTCCACAAACAATGCTAACAGTTACTTGTTGCTATATTTATTTTTTAATAGGCCCTGAAGAAAGTACATCACATACTTTTATTCAATAGTGGGGAGCAGTTAGATTTAGTAAAGAATCAAGGATATTAAAGAATTGAGGCTGTTATAATGTTTATAATAAATTATTGCAATAAAATTGCTATTCTAAAGAAAAAGAAAATAAGCCAGACTTAAGGGGCAAAAGCTTCTCGGGTGGCGCAGTGGTAAAGAATATGTCTGCCAATGCAGGAGATATGGGTTCAATCCCTGGGTNCAATAAAATTGCTATTCTAAAGAAAAAGAAAATAAGCCAGACTTAAGGGGCAAAAGCTTCTCGGGTGGCACAGTGGTAAAGAATATGTCTGCCAATGCAGGAGATATGGGTTCAATCCCTGGGTTGGGAAGATCTCCTGGAGAAGGAAATAGCAAGTCACTCCAATATTTTTGCCTGGAAAATTCCATGGATAGAGGAGCCTGGTGGGCTATAGTCCATGAGGTCACAAAGAGTCTGACTCAACTAAGCATGGATATTCATGAAAGGGATAAAACATGGAGGAGGGGGATGGAGATGAAGAAGGCATAATTCTGAAGAGTTCTGAACATGGTCCATGAAAGAGCTTGAAGCATCAGAGCAGGATTTCTCAGCCTTGGCAATACTGACATTTCGTGCCCCAAAGGTCTTGGTTTGGAGAGCCGTCCTATGCACTGTAGGATGTCTAGCAGCATCCTTAGCCTCTACTTACTAAATGCTGGTAGCAGTCCTCATCTGACCTCATCCTCTGCCAGATGGGACAACCAAAAAACAACTCCAGATATCACCCAATGTCCCCAGGGCAGCGAGGCTGGAGGGGAGGTGTGGGGGACTAGGGGAAAGGACGTGGAGACAAAATTACCTCCAGTGGAAAACCAGGGACAGAATTTGGCACAAAAACACCCTTGGAAGTGCCTGTATAAAACAACTCCTGGGAGCTCTGTGGTAAGAAGAGGTGGCCACAGAGTCAGAAATGACAAATGATGCCACCAAAATCTG
>SJYV01003658.1:286294-363104 GCA_006410875.1 Neotragus pygmaeus
GAGATATGGATAAAACTATTAAGGTAATTTGAAATTATATATACATTATGTACATACATACTCACTGCTTTTATAAATTAATTTATTGGCTAGCACTTAAAGAAAGCAAATGATGTAAGTTTGAATTTTATTTATATTTAGGAATGCTAAAATAGAAATGTTTCTGATAAGCAGTCGGTCTAAAGGAGCAGAGACATTTTGAGTGATCTGTTGACCTGTTGAATGCTTAATCAAACACTGTGGTTTTTATTTTATTCTTCATTTTTTAAAATAAAATATTTAAGTCTTCCCTACTTTTTAATAAAATTCTTCTGCTCTGTGAGTAGGAATGGTTAACTGCACTCTTTGGCTTTGGTGTGTCCCTTGCAATAAAACTGAGAACTCAGAGCTTCCTTCTGCCTTCAGCGCAGAGCACAATAGTGGTGACATTTCCCGTCTGATTTTCAGTTCAGTTCAGTCGCTCAGTCGTATCTGACTCTTTGCGACCCCATGGATTGCAGCATGCCAGGCCTCCCTGTCCATCACCAACTCCCGGAGCTCAGAGGAAGGTATAATTTATTACAACATTTGGATGGCTTTAGTTTTAGAGTTTTTAAAGGAAAGCAAAGTAGAAGCAGGGAGCTGCAGCAGATGGCTAAGAATTTTTTAAAATGTTTTCACTTATAGCCAATATAGCTATATTATTTTAAAGACATTTTTATATTAGTCACCTCTTTACAGAAGATTCCCTATAGGAGCCTTTTCATGTATTGCAGAGGTCAGCAAACTGGGGTGAATTTTTTATTTTATTTTATTTTTTTCTTTTTCTTTTGATAATTAGTATAGTAAAAGCAGGCAAGGTGATGAAGGGATCTGAGTCAAACCACAGTCCAAGACTTGACTTAGACCTTTAACCAGCTAAGGGATCTTGAGCAGGTTATCTAACTTCCTTACTTACATAATGGAGAACATAACGTCTACATAGCAAAATAAAATCAGGATTAAATTAATGTATGTGAAAAGTTTCATAAACTGTTAAACACAGTAGAGATGCTATTATTATTGAAAACCGTTTCATTTCTTAGATCCATAAAATTTTTCCTCATTTTTCAGAGAACTTTAAAGATCAATATGATTTGTCTGATATTTCAAACAGCAGTGAAAATTTTGGTACAAAATAAATAGAAAAGTAGCCTTGCACATTACTTTGGTCAACTAGAAAAAATGCACATCATGAGAGTTTTAAGTTTTATTTGGGACAATCTGAAGGCTGCAGAGACAGCACCTTGGAGAGCTCTGAGAAGGTGTTCCAGAGAGGCAGGGGAAAGGTCAGTGTTTATGCGATTTTGGTAAAGGGGGGAATACATGCAATCAAGCACAGGTTTTCCCTAAAGGTTTCTACGAGTCTTGTGAGGCTTTTGCTAGTCATGAAGAACCATCGCGACTGTGAAGGATTTTAGTGCTTTTCTAGATGTGCGGAAATGCAAGAATTGGCTTCATAAAATCAGCTCCTGCGAATATGTAACTGTCTGAAGACCTGCCCTGCCAGTTTTTCCCTGAACACAGAGTGCCTCACTTCTGCTCTCCACCCTGAACTCCTTCAGGGGCTACTGAAGGTCTGCAGCTGAAGCGTCGCTTGATTTAATCCTTGTAGAGGTGATGGCAAGCCCTCACGGAGAGGGCCAATCTGTAGTTGACACTTTTTACTGTTATATTAAATCTAGACCTTTTGCTTTTCACATTAAAAGTAGTAAATTAAGGCTTCATTAGATCTAAGAAGTAAGAAAGGCTAGGAAAAAAATGCCTAAACTCTGTTTGATTGTTTGTAATAATATATTAACAATGAAACAACATTTCTTAAACTTCTCTTTTTTGTGCACAGTGTCATGCTCACAGGGCTATTTTATTATAGTAAGTAAACTGATTTTTTGAGCTTTCTCTGATGAATGTCTTCATTCTTAAAAGATTCTCCACTTGTTTGCATTATACGCCGGTTGGTTCGCCACCCCATTTCTGTCTTTCTTTAGTTCTGTATTTCCTTGCAGTCATCAGAAAGTCATCCATCACTGATTCTCTCGGTGTTTGGAAATTGCTTAGAGGTGTAGTAAAGAGTTTCAGAGCAGAGAACAGAGTTGGAATCACTGGTAACGTCCTTGCTGCAGTGTGAGTGCCCCAGTGCCATTCTAGCATGGATTATTATTTTCATAAGACTGTGTGAATAAGAAAGTAACCATGCATGTCTGAACTGAGAATGCATTAGTGATGCAGTGTTGTGTGGTGTGTGCGTTCTTTTGCATATGTACATATGCACATATGTATATATGTGTACAGTTCAGGTTCACAGACTACTGAAGCTGTCATTTAAAACAGCTAATAGTACTGGTTTTTTAATTTTTGAGAAGGGAAATTAAATGACATAAATCGTTACACCCTTTGCCTCAAACTGTATCTGAACACATGTCAGCATAATAAACGTCACATTTTCCTTTAGCATCTAACATTTGTCTTTAATGGGGCAGCAGTGAACTTTTCTTACAAGTTGATTATAGTTAGTTATCAGGAATTACATTTTTAAACTGTTTTTGCATTCCCAGAAGTTTTGGACAGTCTAAACATGAACTGTTTTAGCTCTCCCATAACTTTTGTTTAAATAAAATCTTGGTCTTATCAAAACCTGATCTTGTGTCTTAGGTATAAATTGGAGTTTCCTGAATGCAAATCTAAAATCCAATGTTCTGTTTTCTGTACTTAAAAAAAAACTATTAAAAATGAAATTATTAAAATATTATTTTAACTTTAATTTTAATTCCTCTAGAAAGTTATTGATGTCATTAATTTTCTGTCAGATAGAGGGCTTTTGGTTTAAAAATTGAGTATGAAAAAATAAAAATAAGTGTCAAATATATAGATCAAGAGTTAGTGGCTGAAGTACTGGAAACAAATAAAAGTACTTACTGTTACTCAGAATTGCAATTCTAGACCTAGTTTGTTTTCATTTATTGATTGTTTGATTTTTAGTCTTCAAAAATAGTGAAAATATATGGAGTGAAAGACTTCCTGTTTTGATAAGCACTCAATTCACTTTTCATAGAACTGAGGAAAAAAAAATCACTTTGCTTGGTGAATATATATAAATCCTGAGTGGTTTAGCTTGATGATTAATATAACTTTGTAAAGGATTATAGCATAGGGTAAATGCAAATTGCTTTTCAATTATAGGCTTTTATCTTAAATCATAAGCTCTAGAAGTATTCAAAAGTTTCCTTGGCACAGATTTACTTTGTCAGTTACCACGCAAAATAGGTCCTCTTCTAAGACTATTAAATTTTTCTGTCTGCCTGGCATCCTTAGTAGATGCTGTGTGCAGTGCACGTAATGGATGTTTGCAGGAAGAAATGTTTGTAATTATAAAGCAATGTAAAACCTTAAGTTATTTATGATCACAGTGAACACTTCTGCTTGCTGAGAGTTCCTGCCATGTTAATTTTCTCACTGCAATGATTATTCCGATATTCTTATGAATATTTACTCTTTGACAGCATCTGCCAACATGGAAATCAGATACTCTCAGCTTTATTCCATGTGTTTTAAGAAACAGTGAACATTTAATGGAAGCCATAGCTCAGACTGGACTTGGCCTTGTCTTATATGGAAACAGCATTGTGATGACCCAGTGTAGACACTTCCTCAGTGGGTTAAATACTGTTTTCCTGGAATTTTCCTTTTCACTGTGGGAGTTGTGATCCTCAGACTGACGCAAATCCAACTTCATTAAATCTAACTCCTAAAAGAAGCCAAGCCTCACCAGATTTCAGCTAGTGAAATACGTTTTCCATAGTTATAAATCATCTAGAGTTTAATTATATGATTTTTATGCCTAGTATACTGACTTCCTTTCTTCCTTCAGATAGATAATGGCTTTTAGCCACTGTAAAGTAGCAAGGTGAAAGGTGGATGAGAGAGAAGGTCTAATTTCATTTCGATTTTATTAGAACTTGTAAAGGGCATGTACAAGAACTGGAAATTGCTCAACATGGAATTTCAACAGTGTTTGTGTTTTTCATGTGCCTGCAGTCTGTCTTAGAATCTTATCCCAAGAATAGCCAGGGCTTGAAAGGGTTTCAGTGTTGTTCCTCTGGGAACTTAGTTCCTACTTCTCCAAGTAGGACTTTATATTAAACATTTTCACTTATTTTAATTAAAAGTGCACTTCTTGGTAAGTCCCATTTATTGCAACCAATTCTTTTAAACAAAGTTATATTGATTTTTATATATTTTTATTATGCTTCCTTATAGGTAGAGTGTTATGATTATGACAATGATGGGTCACATGATCTCATTGGAACATTTCAAACCACAATGACAAAACTGAAAGAAGCCTCCAGAAACTCACCTGTAAGTTGCACCTTTATTATTTGTGTATACCATTTGGCCCTGTATTTATTGCTTCATTTTTTCCTCTTGAAATAGCAAATAGCTTTCCTTGCTTTTTCTCTATAATATGTAATATTCTGAAATCTGTGAATTTTGTTTAAGTAGTCAGATGATTCAAAATTCTTACTTGGGGTGAGTTTACATTTATGTTTAGAAGTTTGGTTTCCTTTCAGTATGGACAAATACATGTGGTTTGATTGAAAAGCCTTCGTTTTAAAGATCTTGGCATTTCATTGGCCACAATAATTAATATCTACATGAGACAAATATCAAGGCTTAAATTGTGGACATTTATTCTCCTTTTGGATACTTTAGAAATTGGCTTTACCTTCTGTCCCTCTCTTGACGTGTCCTTGCCCAAAGGAAGGATAAAAGCATAGTTATATTACTTCAAATTATGTAGTATTAAGTTGCCATCTAATGGACTGATTTTGTTAGGATCATTTGTTTGCCTTTATTGCGTTCAGTTTGTTAGCATCCCCACATATTTCTAAGATTGCTTCTAAAACTTTCCTGTCTCTATGGCAAAGTGCCTAAAAACTATTCCAGAGTGTTTTTTTTAATAAATAAAACTTATATATATATATATTTTTTTTAATTAGTTAATTTATTTTTTACTTTATTCTACTTTACAATACTGTATTGGTTTTGCCATACATCGACATGAATCCACCACAGGTGCATATGAGCTCCCAATCCTGAATCCCCCTCCCACCTCCCACCCCACACCGTCCCTCTGGATCATCCCGGAGCACCAGCCCCAAGCATCCTGCATCCTGCATCGAACACAGACCAGTGCCTCGTTTCTTACATGATAGTATACATGCTTCAATGCCATTCTCCCAAATCATCCCACCCTCTCCCTCTCCCTCAGAGGCCAAAAGTCTGTTCTATACATCTGTGTCTCTTTTATTGTCTCATATACAGGGTCATCATTACTATCTTTCTAAATTCCATATATATGTGTCAGTATACTATATTGGTGTTTTTCTTTCTGGCTTACTTCACTCTGTATAATAAAATAAAATAAAATAATTCAATTGGAAAAAAAAAAAACTTATAAACTGCTTCCCTGTTACTTAACTTTCTAGTTTGAATGAAATAAGTTACTTCTCTTTTTAGCTTACCTAGAATAATCTGAAATGTTTATTACCTGCTTAGAAACCTGAATAATGTTTTGTATATAGCATTTGCTTTTGAAAATCCAAACATGAAGTTTAAAAAGTAAGAGATTATGGTCAGATGGGAAGGTCTTTTATACCAAGTTATGTAAGTGAAGTGACGCAAAAGAAGATACTGAATAGTTTTAGATCAAAACTTAAATACTAAGTGAATAAATAAAACATAATAGCTTTTTGATTGACATAATTGGGAGAAATGAGTTTTGAGCTAACAGAGTGGGACTCGAATTCTCAGGAGGTCCTACAGAGATCTCTGGTCCTATCTCTACGGGCTTGCCAGGGGGCTCAGTGGTAAAGAGTCCGCCTGCCAATGCAGAAGATGTGCATTTGATCCCAGGGTCAGGAAGATACCCTGGAGTAAGAAATGGCAACCCACTCCAGTATTCTTGTCTGGAGAATTCCATGAACAGAGGGGCCTGGTGGGCTACAATCCATGGGGTCTCAACGAGTCAGACACAACTGAGGGACTGAGCACAGAGTCCTGTCCTTACCCTCTGGTCGCAAAGCCCAGGTACTTGCATAGCAGAAGTGCTTGTGTGAAGTAAGAAGGGCTTTTCCAATCACACCTAATGGTTTAAATGCAAAGGTTGAATTGAGTTAACCGTTTAAATTAAAATAACAGTAAAATTCAGTTGTAAATATTCTGCTGAAAGATATATATGTTTATTTTTAAGGGCGGAAATAATGGAAAACTGTGACAATCTGAACATTTCTATAAAGCAAGCTTGCTAAAAGAGCTAAATATGAGGAGCGATGTATATCATCGTTTCTCTGGTTTCGGTTTGTTGTTATTTTGCAGAACCAGTAAATGACCTGCTTTTAGAAGAGAATGAACCAGAAACTAACTGTGTAATACTTTACAGAGCACGTAGCTGGTGGTGGTTTAGTCACTAAGTCGTGTCTGACTCTTGCGACCCCATGAACCATAACTCACCAGGCTCCTCTGTCCAGGGGATGTTCCAGGCAGGAATACTGGAGCAAGTTGCCATTCCCTTCTCCAAGGGATCTTCCTGACCCAGGAATCGAACCCGGGTCTCCTGCACCGCAGGGAGCTGATTTACCAACCGAGCTACGAGGGAAGCCCCTTCAGTTCCTAAAAGGGGACATTAATCCTGTCTTGCAAGGTTGTTGGCAGAATTACATGAGATAATTGATGGAAAAATAAAGCGTTCGGGATCTAAGAACTCACTCCTTTGGCGCAGTTGAGGAGAGGATGCTGTCTTAGCATGCCGAACTCTCCTCAATCCAGCTAACTGAGTCCTTCCCTCCCCCATGATAGAATGAGGCTTTTAATACTCATTAAAAGTTGCAGTGACAAGGTTTATCCACTCGATCTTCAAAGGCGGGACTCTATCTTATCAACTCTATGTTCAGTACCTAGAACGGTGCTTGTTGCTTCAGTGGATACTGTAAAAATGTGGATAAATGAAGTGAAGTAACATAGCCCTTCTGTTTAGGGCATTTCTGCATCTCTAATATTCAATAATTATTGTGTATGATAATGACTGAAACTCTGGCAGGATCCTGAACCATCAAGAGATTTTTTTTTTAACATCATTTTGTTTGGTATCATTGTTTCAAGGTATTTTAAAATGTTTGATTCTTAGAAAATTAGTAATGCCTCTGGCTAAAGTATGTAAGTTGCTTTCTATTGACCAGAAGAGGTGACTTACCCAGTATTCACTGAGTGTCTCTTATTACTAGGCAAGACAGTGAGAATTTCAGGGTATAACTTGGAAGTGACTGTACCCTATCAGTGAACAAAATTAATGAAATGAAACAGTTGAGATTAATGCCAAGTATGTAAGTTTTATGTAGTTGTAGAAGCTTAATGAGAGAGATGGCGATCAGAAAAGACGAGAACAGGAGTTGATGCTATGGAGAAGGATGACTTGAGCCAAGCCTTCCAGAGGCACAGTGGGTAGGAGCTGGAAGGGAAGACGGTCTGTTTGTGGGAAGAAGACATTAGATCTGTTTCTATACATATTCCCAGTGGAAAGGGATGATCGTTGGTGCGTATTTTACCATAGAGTTGGGCTTCATATATTTCTGTTTTCTGACGGTTTGTTTTTTTTCTTTTCTAAGCAGTGTGTTTTTGTACTTTGTGTGGGTGACAGCCAAAAATAATATTTTATTTCTTTTGTTATAAAGAAAAAAGATGATTACTTGGAGCGTTTATAAGGAAATGATCTACAAAGGAAACATTTATACTTAGAAACTATTTTAAAAGGTACAAAATTTTAGAAGTGCTTTTAGGAAATGTGACTGATAAATATTTCATATATATAATATAGTGTGCAATCATTTCACAGACCTATATCAGTAGGTGGTTTGATTCTAAGAGAAAAAAGTCATTCACTTAAATTTACATGGGCGTTTTCTAATATCATTAATAATATTGAACATTTTGTCTTTTCTTCCTACAGGTTGAATTTGAATGCATAAATGAAAAAAAGAGGCAAAAGAAGAAAAGCTACAAGAATTCAGGGGTTATCAGTGTGAAGCACTGTGAGGTCGGTTGCTCTTGACAGCTTATAGTGTAACGAGACCACATTTTAAGTTCTTCTATCAATATGGTATATATCACATAAGCACTTTGAGCAGTTGAAAATTACATGAGCTTCTGGGCCCCTTTAGAGAAGAAAATAGGAAATAGTAGAGAAATCTTTCAAGCAACTTTGCTTCCAAGGTTTGATAGCTCTCTAACAAAGGACAAATTAAAGTTTTTCATTATCTTAGGAAATACCAGGCACCATTGGTGTTTTTCTGGTGCATCAGTGGAAATGACTTAACTCAGTGCATCAGTCCTGGTTATAATTTCAAGATGAGATGTTACGAGTGAAGGGGAAAAATCCAAGAGATTTCTTAAATGATGGGAGTTTTTGCTTTTGTTTTTAAACATATTAAAATCTCAACGTATTAAACTCATTACTAGTTTCTTAAGACCAGTGCATTTCATCTTTGGCTATTGATATTCTAATCTGAACATGCTATAACTATCTTGAATCTTACAGATTCATGACATGTAGGGGTAGGTTGCTTTAAGTTCAAATGTAGGGGTGCGTTCTATGTGTTTATATCTTGTGCTGTTCAGTTTATAAATGATTAAAAATGTATGCCAGGGAGCTCTTTGCTTCTCTTAAAAAAGTAGGAAAGTTTGAATTTTGTTTACTATTTATTTTTAGATTACGGTGGAATGTACATTCCTTGACTATATCATGGGAGGCTGCCAGCTGAATTTTACTGTGAGTAACACAATGGATTTTTGACAGTAGACTGTAGCGTGTGACTTTTTCCCTCTATTTTACAGTGTTCTTTCTTTTACTGCCAAACTGACTTTGTGATGAAATGTACACAATCTGTTGAATATGGTCTCTGCAGAGAGTTTGTCTAGGTTCATCCAGAAGCTTTTGGCCTTCTCGATAATACCTTTTCCACTTGCAAAAAAGCACATGTGTATAAATCAGTGATTATCCTGCAGTAATTTAATTACTAAAAAACATTAATCAAACGTACCAAAAAGTCCGCTATGTCTAAAGTCATAGATAAAATAATCTATGATTTAAGACGTCTAGAAAATCAGGAATAGCAGGTTGCTTCAGGCTGAGGCTGTAATTGTTTAATTGCCGTGAAAATACCTGTCGGCTCAGGGACTTGTTAGCAAATCGGAGCAGCGGGCTCAGGGATGAGTGTTTCTCTGTCAGCAGTCAGTATGTGTTTTCCTGGACATCAAGTGAGGATGTCCCTGCCTTCCGCGTAGTCAGGACCGAAATTGTTATTTGGCAGGTGGGAGTGGACTTCACTGGCTCCAACGGTGATCCGCGTTCTCCCAACTCCCTTCACTACATCAGTCCCAATGGCGTTAATGAGTATTTGACTGCGATCTGGTCTATGGGACTGGTCATTCAAGACTACGATGCGTGAGTATGCCTCCAGTGCATATCTCCCCAGAAACGGCAGTGTCTGTACCTTCTGCTGGTCCTCCAATGTAGTTGATGGGATAACGGTGCTGGGGAGAAGTAACTTTATCCTTAAAATTTCTCTTGTCTTATCTTTCCTATTTTTCCCTTTGTGAACAGTGATTGTTCACCTTTGACCTCTAATCTCTGGCTGTGATGAGTTATAATGTACTATGTGTAGTGTTCTTCTCTAACAGCTGAATGTTGGCAAGGCTTTTGTTTCTTTGATCTGGTTTTCTTGGGGCTTACTCATTAGGGATAAGTTATTTCTGTGGTTGAAGTCCAGAAGACACATTTTGTAAATACTCATAGACACTAATTTTTAATATGTCTATTTTCTAGGCAGTTGTTGTCAAATTAGTTTCTTAACGGTGATTTTCAACAAGTGCTACAGGATAACTTGATATAATTGCTATGAAATATTTTGAATAGATTCTCAATGGATAGATTTTGAATAGATTAAAATAGGTCCTTCTGAAGGTGTACTAAACAATAGAAAAAAATCCACATTATTAATTTTTTGTTCTGTATCTGTTAGGGTACAGTATACATTTTCACTTGTTTTTGTCTATCATTTTATGATAAAAGTCCATACATATTGATGGGGGTTTTCATTAATCTGTTATGCCATTTAGATGAAATTCTTAGACAAACAAATTTAGGGCAAGCGTAGCAGTTCCGATACCAGCCTAATAGAATTTAAGACAAAACTCATTAAATGCAATTTAAAAATTACTTTATAGACACTTTGTTATATAATCCAAAATGAAAATATAAGCATGGATATGGTTAGTAATAGAGTATCAATGTATTTCAGTTGAAAATAGCTAGAAATATGATAAAAATTTCAAAGAAACACAGTTGTAATGGGACTTAGATTAAAAAAGTAGTAAATTTACAGGGCTACTTTTTCAAACTGCTTCCTGGAAGTTAAAACAAAAAGTTAACTGAAAAAGGCTTACCACATGAAAATTAAAAAAACTCTTAAATAGTTCTTAGATCAAAGAAGAAATCAAAGTGTAATCACAGACTGTCTAGAAATAAAGGGTCATGAGAAGACTACACGTAGTCTCCAGCAAGTTAGTTTCCCAGCCGACGGCAGTGAAAGCATCAAGTCCTAGACGCTGGACCACCGGGGAACTCCTTTTCTTTCATTTTTTTCTTTTCTGTTTTTTTTTTAAAGCATCTCCAGGGACTTGAACCTAGGCCCTCCGATTAAAAGTCTGACTACTCTACCAACTGAGGTACCCAATAGTACCCAGGCATCTTTATACAGGAAGATTTCTGACACTTTTATTTTTAAAAAAGAATTGAATATTAATGAACTAGCTTTTCAACAAAATAAAATTCAAGGATAGAAAGAAAGATATACATACAGTAATAGTAGGAGATTCCATATACATGTTAGCTGTGATATGTCAAGGAAAATTTTAAATCCTTTTTATATGATATTCATCTATCCTCATGCTTGGTTCTGAGATAGGTGGCATCATCATCTTCATTTTACGAATGAGAAGCCTGAGGCAGGAAGGCTAAAGTCACGTGTCTGGGGACCCTCAGCGGGTAACGGCAGACACAGAACCGCGCCTGGGCTGTCTGGCTCCAGAGACTTGTCCTCACCACTCTGCTGTGCTCTGCTTCCTCCAAACACACAAAGTGATGACTTACACACACCAAGTTAATAAATTAAATGAAGAGATGATTCTTTGCAAGTTCACCAAAATTTAGGAAAACCTTTGGTGACACCGATCCCAAGAAAAGGAGAAAACATGTAGAATATTAGTAATGAGACAGAGATCACAAGCATAAATTCAGAAGAAAGTCATTAAACACTGTATGTTAATGTTTGGTAAAGTGTTATACTATTTGAGTGAAAAAATCTAGGTTGAAGGACGATTCTTTTAGAAAGCCACAAATTACCAAATTTGGCTCAAAGCAGCAGAGAACCTCGTCAGACCAGGAACTGGTCAAAGAGCTCTTCTCACAAAGGCACCAGCCAAGACAGCTTCATACCTAAATGAGGAATGAATTCAAACCTGAGAGAATCAAGTGAAAAATGTTATGAAGTAGTGAAAATTCAAAAGGTGGTGACATACAACATAAAATAAAAAATCAGCAATTTTTCATGAAGCAGCAAAAACCAATTGAAGAAACTGTAGTGAATAAAAGATCATAGTTCATAATGCAGAAAAAAATGAGAATAAATTTAGGTAAAGGTCTAGGATATTTAGTGAGAGAAAACTACAGAATTATACCCAGGGACAAAGAAGGAAAGATACGTCCCGATTCTAGATAGGCAGATGTCACAATGATGAAAATAATAACGTTTCTCTCTGGATTAGTCAGTTTTAATCAGAATTCCAATGGAACCTGGACAAAATGATTCTTATAATTTTATAGAGGGTAGAGTGAATCAGAATAGCCAAGTTTTTCAGGGGGAAAAAAAGGGAAATTTGTGCTTGCAGATATTAAAACTTGATATGTATGTGTGTATATATATATATATATATATATATATATATATATGACTTATTTCCTTAGTGGTTCAAATGGTAAAAAATCTGCCCACAGTGTGGGAGACCTAGGTTCGATCCCTGAGTCAGGAAGATCCCCTGGAGAAGGCATTGGCACCCCACTCCAGTACTCTTGCCTGGAAAATTCCATGGACAGAGGAGCCTGGTGGGCTGCAGTCCATGGGGTTGCAGAGAGTTGGACATGATGGAGCGACTTCACTTTCACTTTTACTTACCTGCTTCATGGCNCTCCAGTACTCTTGCCTGGAAAATTCCATGGACAGAGGAGCCTGGTGGGCTGCAGTCCATGGGGTTGCAGAGAGTTGGACATGATGGAGCGACTTCACTTTCACTTTTACTTACCTGCTTCATGGCTATTCACTCCAGTGCTCTTGTCTGGAGAATTCCATGGACAGGGGAGCCTGGCACCACAGTCCATGGGGTCACAGAGTCAGACACGACTGAGTGGCTGACACTCTCACTTTCGGCTTCTCTGGTGGCTCAGCTGTAAAGAGTCTGCCTGCGGTGCGGGAGACCTGGGTTCCATCCCTGAGTGGGGAGATCCCCTGGAGGAGGGCATGGCAACCCAATCCAGTGTTCTGGCTTGGAGAATCCCGTGGACAGAGGAGCCTGGCACTACAGTCCATGGGGTCACAGAGTCAGACACGACTGAGCGGCTAGGCACAGCACAGCAACATTATACATGCTTCATGTGTACAATACTGAGTCTATATTAAGAGTATGGAACTACTACGTGACCACTAGAAACACGCAGTCTTGAAATAGACCCAAGAATGTCTGTGACTTTAAGTACATGATAGAGATGGCATTTTGAGGGAAAGGGGCTGTAACAACTGTCAAACTTAACATGAACTGGATTGGAATCCCTGACTTGTGCTTGTATGTGTTAGGATACTTCTGTACAGACTGTGGACAGCGCTGCTGAAATAGATACCCCAGCACACCGTGATTTTGACAAAACAGAGATTTGTGTCTCATTCCTCTTGCACGTCTAGAGATAAGCAGTTCAGGACCAAGAGGCCCGTGCTGCCACAGAGCATCCACCCCGGGTCCAGCCAGTGGGAGGAGGACAAAGGGACTGAGCAGGCGTGAGCTTCCCCTGAGGGTGCGATTCAGAAGTGGCTGCAAACCCCTCCTCTCACACATCCGGCCAGAACCTCACCCCTGACCGCTGCCAGCCCAGAGAGGCTGGGGTCGGGCAAAAGTCACCAGGGGCCCAGGGCATCCAGAGTTAAAGCGGGAGAGGTGGAACCTGGTGGATCCATGTGAGCAGTTTCTGCTTCACACGCCACTCCCGATGAATTACATGTTTAATATCAAGATCAAGGCTTGGAAGTTCTAAGAGAACATATATGTGAATTGTCTATAATATTGCAGTGAGGACAGCCTTTAAGGCAACATAGTTTTGGGTGTTCACAGTCGTTAACGTTAATAACTAGGAAAGGGAAGCTCTTTTAAAGTTAAAGGCAGACTGTCAACTGGGAAGAACATTATACCATCTGTGACACAGATTCTATCCTCAGTGCAAAAAGAACCATTGAGAATTAATATAAAAAGGAATCCCGCTAGTAGAAACGTTAGGACCATCGTTACAGGGTTCTAGCATGGCAAGCCGCTGGTGGCTGTCTGTTGGGGGAGAATCTCCGTAGAGTGGAATGCTTGGCCGCCACCCTCATGATGCTGCGTATTCTGTCCAAATTGTCTCTGAACACTTAGCCCAAATATTCATACATCTTGCTGCAGAAATGGAGAGTTTTATGATGTGTAGCATTTATACCATATTTCTGTGGCCAAACGTATGATATCTCATTCATATTAAGTGGTATAAATACAGGCTATAAATAACCTCTTGTCAGTTGAGGTCACGTTTTGCTGCCAAATGAGTATTTTTTGTAGACAAAGGAAAAACTTGTGTTTTTTAAAGCTTTATCAATTTATTTACATATTTGTTTAGTGAAATGATAAATGATACATAATTAGAGATGTGTTAA
The DNA here is from genome assembly GCA_006410875.1 of Neotragus pygmaeus. Lineage (NCBI taxonomy): Eukaryota > Metazoa > Chordata > Mammalia > Artiodactyla > Bovidae > Neotragus > Neotragus pygmaeus. Next base: position 300,373 of record SJYV01003658.1, read on the forward strand.
GTGTTAGGCTCCTCTGTCCATGGAATTTTCCAGGCAAGAGTACTGGAGTGGATCGCCATTTCCTCCTCTAGAGGATCTTCCCAACCCAGTGATGGAACCCAGGTCTCCTGCATTGCAGGCAGATTCTTTACTGTCTGAGTCATAAAGTCCATATTAATAAATACATATAGAAAGACTTTAAATTCCTTCAATGCACAGAAAAATATTTAGGATGATAGTTTCCAAATATTAACATTAGTTCTAGTCTTTGTCTTATTTTTATATTTTTCTAAGATTTTGAATGTTTTAAAAGTAAGCTCATATTGTCTTATTATGAGTAAAGATACAAATGACCTTTTGCTTTTTTCAAATTTTCATTTTAGGGATAAGATGTTTCCAGCTTTTGGCTTTGGAGCGCAGGTCCCACCTCAGTGGCAGGTAGGAAGGACTCTCATTGTGAAGGTCTGCCTCTGAGCAAAGCAAAACAAGCCTCATCAGTCCGTCTTTCCTCTTTTGACAGGTTTCCCATGAATTTCCAATAAACTTTAATCCATCCAACCCCTACTGTAATGGTAAGTTAAAAATCAACATGAATCTTTAAACTGAAAGCCTTGCTCAGTCTTTGTCAGTTGTTTTTTCTCTATGATTTCCTCTCTAGGTTTCTCTTTGTGACATATTGAATTTCCTATCACGTAAAGTAGAATTTTACATCAAGTTGGTGGTTAGTGTGGTAAGAAGGCAAATCACTATGATAATGANTGTTTTTTCTCTGTGATTTCCTCTCTAGGTTTCTCTTTGTGACATATTGAATTTCCTATCACGTAAAGTAGAATTTTACATCAAGTTGGTGGTTAGTGTGGTAAGAAGGCAAATCACTATGATAATGATGAAGACTGCAGGCTAAATTCTTCTACCTTAAGAGGTCTAATAGAATAAAAGATTTCTCAGTCTTGATGGTAGATCAAGAAGAGTAATCATTTTATATTCACATATAAGTTGATTTAAAAATAAATCTTCAATTAAATGTATCATTTAATATGCAGGTGTTTTCCTCAAATTAACAGTTAACTTTCTATGAAGAAAGTGTCCAGCATCTGATTACTTGTTACACAGGTTCTGTAAGAAGGTGGAGGTAGGCTAAAGAAACACAGAATTAAGCTCCAGGAGGAGCTTTCCTTTATGTAGAAAACAGGCACAAATATTGCTGTCATTCCACTTTTCTGTTTATCCCTCAAATATCCCAGTGCCTCGTCCTTTTCACTGTATTGCTGCTGCTGCTGCTAAGTCGCTTCAGTCGTGTCCGACTGTGCGACCCCACAGATGGCAGCCCACCAGGCTCCTCCGTCCCTGGGATTCTCCAGGCAAGACTACTAGAGTGGGTTGCCATTTCCTTCTCCATTTTACCATATTGAGCAATGCCAAATCTCCCACAAAATTAATATAAAACTGAACAGTTTGGAGGAGGGAAAGAGGTAGGGGCAGAGGTGTAACAGTGTAGACCCTAAGCTAATTTTCTGCAAAGGGTCTTTTTAACAGTTGCAAGATATATAGATTTCTAATAGAAGAGGATGTCCTTCCCTCCTCTTCTTAAATGATATTCATAAAGTAGAAGAGCATGAATGTTTTGTTGGGAGTAGTTGTGTTAGGATTTTCTCCTTTTTTGCAAAACTCTTTTCTCATACTAATTCAGTTCAGCGGCTCTGGTTGTGACCTTTTATATCCCTATCCATATGAAACTGGGAATATTTTTCTTTTTTTTTTGGATTTGGCAATGATTTATTGGATATGATAGCAAAAGCACAGGCAACAAAAGAATAAATAGATACATTAGACTAATTAAAATTTAAAACTTCTGTAAATCAAGGACACTGTCAAAAGAGTGCAAAGTCAGCCCATAGAATGGGCATGGGCACTTCATACCCACAATAAATAGCCATCATTTCTTTTTTTGTTCCAGTAATTTTTTCTTTTTAAAAAATGTGCTTCATGCTTATGATGAAATTGGAACAGTTTTTAGAGTTTGTTGTAATTAGATTTTATGTTTTGCAAGGAAATATGGATGACAGATCATGGGATGATTCGTTTTAGAAGTTCATCCACTCTGAGTAATAAGAGCCCGTCTGTGGGCTGTCACCAAGTGCAGCTTTCCTGCTTTCGGTTTAGTCTGGACAAAAGAAAGAATCGATTTGGTTTCAGACAAAGGAAATGTCACACAGAAAACAATACAACTTTATTTTAAGACAGGGAAGTTTAATCCCCTTCTCTTAATTAGTTACTGAATTTAGTTGCCCATAAAAAAACATGTCTCAGTTGTTCCTTTAATGCAATGGAAAAATACTAGCATAATTCAGTTTTAGTTGAGGAATTGAAGGCTGTTTATATTTATGAAAACATTTAATAGCTTCGTATACCTTATTGAAAAGCAAGCTAGATGGTAGAAATGGAAGAAAATATTACTGTTGCTTTGGTTATGGGTTTAATTTTTCTATAGCATATATCATTACAGAAAGATCCTGCTGCTGGCTTATGTTAATATGACTTTTGTTGCTACTGGACTGACTAACCACTAGATACAGCCTTACCTTATGCATGTAAAATCATCTCTATGTATGAATTAGTTACATTCTCCAAGGTAGTTCCTAAGACCACTTATTCTTAAATTCAAAGTGCCTAAGGAGTTTATTGGCTCTCAAATTCTAAGTGGAGAGAGTTGATCTTGTTAAGCTTTTAAACCAAATATATGCTGCTCCTCCTTATTAACCTATGTTCTATGGGAAATTTTAAAAGCAGGACACCTGTTTTGGTTGACATTAAAAAGTCTTTTAAGATTTTCTTGATACTCTCAGCAAAGGACCGTGGGGGAGTTTCTGTAGGCTTTCTAGTCTCTTACCTACATCCCAGACACTCTGCTGTGTATTAAGGGCAGATTCATCAGCAGCACCTTAATCAGGAATGCTGTTCAGCTCTCGATAGGCTGTGCTGCAGTAATCAACAGTCTCCAAGTCCCAGTAATTTGTAATGACAATGATTTATGTCTCGCTCACTTGACAAATCACTCGACTCTTGGCTAGACCGCTGCACTCCCCTGTTCCTTCTCATTCTGGGTCTCAGGCAGTCTGGAATACGCTGTTCCCATAGCAGGGGGGCAAAGCAAGAGAGCTGGCAAAAACCGGCTGCGATTCTTGAAACATCTGCTTAGACTTGGCTGTCATGTCCGTTCACTTGTACTGGGCGAAGCTACGCCGCGGGCCCAAACTGCAGCCCACAAACACACGCTTGAGTGTTTCTGCAGCAAAATGTGATAAACAACCTGGAAGTGAATACTTGGAATTAGAACAGTCTACTATGCCATGCTTAATCTGTAAGTTATCGAATAAACCCTTGGCTAGAATTGACATTAAGTTTATAGCTATCTGACATTTTTGTAGAACCTCTGGTCATATATGCAAAGGTTTTCCATTTTTATCAGTTACTTTTTCTTACCTTGTCATCAGTTGTATGTTGCAGCATCTTTTGCATGGTTCTTTTTCCGTCAGAGTCTCATTCTCAAAGCATATCAAAAGCATATCAGTATAACAACCCTAATGAAGACTAATGAATAATTTGGCTGAGGTGAAAGCAAATGCCTTCTATTGGGGGAGAGTAAAGTTTATAGGTTTTTTGTGTGTGTGTGTGATGGAGCATCGCTATGGAGCTTTGTAATATATACCTTCAGTTCAGTCGCTCAGTTGTGTGCGACTCTTTGCGACCCCATGAATCGCAGCACGCCAGGCCTCCCTGTCCATCACCAACTCCCGGAGTTCACTCAGACTCACATCCATCGAGTCCGTGATGCCATCCAGCCATCTCATCCTCTGTCATCCCCTTCTCCTCCTGCCCCCAATCCCTCCCAGCATCAGAGTCTTTTCCAATGAGTCAACTCTTCGCATGAAGTGGCCAAAGTACTGGAGTTTCAGTTGTAGCATCATTCCCTCCAAAGAAATCCCAGGGCTGATTTCCTTCACAATGGACTGGTTGGATCTCCTTGCAGTCCTTAGAGNAAATCTCTAAGGCAGTCCTCCAGGGACAGAAAAAACATTGACCTACCGCCTTTCCAAATCAAACGTCTCCATGTGAACCTTCTCAGGTAACATAAAAGCTTACCCATCATGTCTATCTCCACTGGGTTTTTTAAGGAAGTTAAAGTCTCACTAACAAACTCCCTTAGGGACTTCCAAGGTGATGTAATGGGTAAGAATCCATCTACCAATGCAGGGAACGTGGGTTTGATCCCTGGCCCAGGAAGATCCCACCTGCCACTAGCAACTAAGCCCGTGTATCACAGCTACTGAAGCCATGCACCTACAGCCTGCGCGTCGCAACTAGAGGAGCCCCCGCGTGCCACGCCTAGAGAAAGCCCACATGCAGCGATGAATGTGGTTCATTCACTCACACAGTGAACAGCACAGTCAAAAATAATTAAAACATAATCAAGGAAACCTAAGTAAAGTTAACCTGTGTCTGAGACTTAGAAGCCAACCCAGATGCATGTGTCTGAATAAAGGGCATCCCACTTTAAAAAAATACAAAAGCCTCTTCAACCCCAGGCTTCCCTTAGCCATCACCCTTCCTATGTCTCTCCTCCACTTCTTACTTCCCATCAAACTTCTGAAAGGTGACTAAACCAGTCACCTCCATTCTAATGAGGTTCTTATTTCATTACTCTTCCTCAGGATTTCTCAACTCCCATCTATTGACAAGTGAGGCCACACCCCTCTTTGTTGTGGGAGGCCGCCCTGTGTATTATCAGAGGTTTAGCAGCATCCCTGGCTTCCCTGGTGGCTCAGACAGTAAAGAGCCTGCCTGCAATGCAGGAGACCCAGGTTTGATCCCTGGGTCGGGAAGATCCCTTGGAGAAGGAAATGGCAATCCACTTCAGTATTCTTGTCTGGAGAATCCCAGGAACAGAGGAGCCCAGTGGGCTACAGTCCATGGGGTTGCAAAGAGTCGGACACAACTGAGTGACTTTCACTTTCACTGGCCTATTCCTTCTAGATCCCAAGTTGTGATGGCCAAAAAAAATGTCTATAGACATTTACAAATATCCCAGAAAGGGGGAAGGAGGTATAAATTGCCCCAGGTTGGCAGCCATGGTCTTATAGTATCAGCTCTTGCTAAAATCACCAGTGACTTCCCCAGCACTAAGTCCAGTGGGTACTTTTGAGCCCTTCCCTCGCTTGGCTTTTCAGCCCAGTTGGACATTGCTGGACATTCTGGCCATCCTACCTCTCAGGCAGCTCTTGCTGTGTCTCCCGTGCAGGATCAAACTCCCCTTGTGGACCGTTCACTGTTGAAGTTCCTCAAAGCTTAGTCCATAGGCTTCTCCACCTCCCACTCAGCCCATTCTCCCTGGGCACTGCCCTCCAGCCCTCTGGCCCCACTGACCGCTTAGGCACAGGTGACTCATAAAGTGTTATTTCCAGACCTCTTTTCCAAGATCCCAACCCATAATCTAACTTCCTAGTTGATATCACCACTTGGATATCTTGACATCACTCCAAGCTCAACAAGCCCCAAAACCAAAATTAGGATCTTCCCCTCAACCCAGTCTCTTTCTGGTGTTCCCCATTTCTCACAGAAAGACACCATTCCTGACCTGGAGGCAGAAGAACACCACAGGAGTTGTTCTTACTTCCCTCTCCCTTACTTAGGCCAGTCTCTTTCCAAGTCAGATCTCCCTTACCTTTGAAATATTCACAAAGCAGTTCACTTGTCTCTGTCTCTGCCCTACCCAAGCCCAAGCCTCCACCATCACTGACTTAGAGAATGACCACATCCCTCTGACTAGGGTGCAGATGCTCATTCTTTAATTTATTTACTTATTGGCCACAGTGGTCAATATGTGGGATCTTAATTCCCTGACCAGGGATTGAACTCAGGCCTCCCTGCATTGGAAGGCAGAATCTTAATCCCTGGACACCAGGGAAGTCCCCTGGATGTCCATTCTTGACCAATGCCCCTATCCCATCACTTCTCCAGCCTGCAGTTGAACTCACCTTTTTAAAACATAAATGAAAGTTCTCGTTGTTCTTAAAATAGAGAATGAAAGTCCCAATCTGGCCTGCTGGGATCTGTATGGCCATGTCTGTCTCTTCCAGATCCCTGGGTTTGTGGCACTCCAAGGTGGGCACACAGTGGCCTCCCAGGTGGGCACATGCGCCATGCTCTCTCCTGCCATAGGACTGTTGCTCATGCTGCCCATCCATCCTGACAGTCCTCACGATCGTCACTCGGTAGGAATTCTCTTCCTTCAATCACAGCTCAGCTATTAGGAAGCCTTTCCTGACTTCTGGCCACATCAAATCCCTTTGTTGATCACTGTTCTCCTAGCCTCCGTCTCTTCATTACCTTTCAGAGTCGTCATTTCACATTTACTTATCTTATTCTTTAATTCATTCCATCTATACTCTATGAGGGCGGCACTGATGTCTGATCTGGTCCATCACTGTGTCCCCAGAATCAGCTCAGTACTTGGAACAAAGGAGACCCTCATAAATGGTCAAGGAACGATTTTCCTACTTGTCCCATGTCCCCCTCATCTCTGTCCAAGTTTGATGCTTGAAATTCATCTTTGATCACCTTTCCTTTTCAAATCTGAAAATCCCTCTTCTTCATCTTCACATCCTGTCCATCAACAAATCTTAGGAATTTTCCCCTTTAAATCTCTCTCAAATGTCCCTACCTCTAGCACCTGAATTTAAGCGGCTATCTTTCCTTATGGGAATCTCCACTCCAGCCTTTTACCCAGAATTCCACTTCTCTGTTCTGCAGCCTTCCAGGTCACACTTCTGTCTGAAATGTTCCGATGGCCCGCAGGAGGAAGGGTGCACTGTCAAGGCCTACGGAACACAGCGTGATCGGGCCCCATCTCCCTCCCCGCCCGATTCTCGCCTCTCTGCCTCTCAGGCTCACTGCTGCTGTCCTACCAGACTTCCTGGGGTCCCTCTCTCTCAGCTCTCCTGTCTACAGGGAGCAGGTTTTCAACCCCCTTTGACTAACTACTACTCATTCTTTAAGTCTCAGACCAGAGGAGATCTTGCCCAAACCCCTCAAGTAGGCCAAGAACAATAACAGCAATAGCTGATATCCACTGCGCGCTTGCTAGAGGCGAGCATGATTCTAAGAACTTTGCAGCATCGACACATTTCATCTTCACCATCAGCTATGATTATCCTGTCGCAGAGAGGTTCAATGATTGGTCCAAGGTCACGTTAGATAGTAACTAGCAAACTTGGCTGACATAATGAACTTGGGCTCCAGGCCCCAAATTCCAGAGCACTGTGAACGCTGCCATCTCCCTGGAGCGTCTTGTATTCTCTCTTAAGCCACAACAGTATATGTGAATATATTTGTTCACTGCCCGCTCTCCCCACCAGATGGTCCACTCACTGAAGGCAGAGACTGTGCCTGTCTTGTTGGAGGCTTTATCTCTAGCTCTGGATTTTACTGCTTTTTTAGCTGAATGTCATGCTCTGCATCCCCCCAGCCCCCAGCCCCATGTCATCTACTCCAGAGGAGGGCTTGGGTAAACCCTTTGTAAATGTCATACAATGGTCCTCCAGACTCACACAAGAGGATTCAGGGAGAAATCTCTCCACTGATGATTCTGCAGACTACTGACGGAGGCGGCTCCTCCGAATGGCCCTCAGCCACCAAGGGTCAGAGGGGCAAAGGGACAGCAAGATCCATCATCCACTTGTCCAGCAGTCATGGCAGAAAAGCTCTGGGACCAGGCTGGGCCAGCATATGGCTCCCCCTGCTGGCTTCCTTCCACGTTCCCGGCACCCTTTAACGAGGCACGGCCCAGGAGACACTCACCAGCCACGAGAAGAAGCCAGCTGATTTGTCCTGGGTGGAGATCTGCCCTTCATAGGGGCCGAAGATGCGGCCCTTGGGGATGACCTCATTTATGCAACGCACGTCATTCTCCCCACCGGCTTCCTTGACCACCTCCATGCCCTGGGGGATGGTGAGGGCGGCCCGGTCTGGGATGCCCACGGGCACCGGCGTGTCAGACACAAACACGGGGGGACCGTGGTTCGGGCACTCATCCACAAAGTACTCCTGGCAGGACTCACAGACTGCAGGGACGGAAAGAGGAAAGAGAGCTTCAGTTGTTGCAGGGGGAGAGAGCCCCGTGGAGGTGGCTGAGGGGCTGATGAGAAACCCACCCTGAGCACAGCGTAGACCAGAGGCAAGCACACAGCGGGAGACTCACGATCCCAGCCCTGGCTCCACCCCCGCAGCCACAGGCCCCTGCGTCTTCAGTAGCGATACCCCACTCCCCTCCCTGGCGACTCAAGGGACACACCCGCCAATGCCAAGGAAGCCGCTAGCCCCCTTTGTTTCAAATTTGAAAGAACAGAAGAAAGATCATGACTGGAGTCAGATGGGTGTGCATCTGTGAGCCCGGGGAGCTGAGCCAGGAGGTCCTTAACCCTCACCAAAACCTACCAGTGTCCTCCCCTGGAGAATGGGCCCAAATAATAGACACCTCAGCGGCTAAGGGTGAGGATTCACTGAGGCCTGGACCTGTGTCTGGTGTACACAATAGGTGAGTGCCTATCGTCAGAGTTGCCTCTGCAAATCCCCTAAGCAGAGATGGGGCAGGGGTGAGGGTGATGGGCGGCGTGGTCAGGAATAGCCCCAAGCTCCACTTACACCAGAAGTCCACTTGCTGGAAGCTTTTGGGCATGATGAGGTCACGTTTTCCCTTCAGTTTCCTGGGCTCCACTTCCATGACCGAGGGGTCTGATCTCCTAGAGCTGGCCAGGACAGGGGCCAGTAGAGAAAGCACAAAGTCATCAGAGTGAGAGGCTGGTGGGCAGAGAAGCTGAGAACGTGGCCCAAAGGCCACGAGGATGGGGCAGGTGGAGGAACCCCAAGCAGCCTGCTCATCTGATGCAGCAGATTGTAGAAAGATCGGGGTCCTGAGACCTGGGTTCAGGCCTTCCTGGGTCACTGCTTGGGTTTTTCTAGAGCCCGTGGCCACCCCTGGTCCTAGGAGTTGCCCAGAGGAGGGCAAGAGAGAGCTCTCTTCCCAGGGTCTCCAATTAACCCAGCCGGGCGATGCCCCGCTTCTCCCTCGCTTGTCCCCACACTGGGGCCTCACCAGGGTTGGCCATACTCCTGGTCCCGCAGCGGAGAGCAGACCTCCGTCTTCACCACGGTCACCATCTCCCCCACCGCCGCCTTGGTCTGGGCCAAGCACTCCTTCATGTTCTCAGTCATTCTGTCCTGGGGGCGCGAAGGCGGGACCAGCGCAGGAAGAGGATCAAAGAGACAGGGGAAGAGGGGTGAGTGGCCAGCGGGCATGCGGGGGTCCCATGGAGTCTGGTTACCCTCCCTGCCATCCCTAGAGGAAGCACTTGAGAGCACAGACAACAAAAACAGCTGTAGCCGGGCCAAGAGGAAATGCCATTTCTACCCCGGGCTGGTCCTGGGGACAACCGGAGCCACCAGCCCCATGGGGTCAGGGGCCGGGAGGAGCTCGGGCCAGGAGGCAGGACTGCAAAGCACAGCCTGCACCCCAAGCCCAGAGGGCAAAGGGCATGAGGGGCCCATAGGAGCCTCACAAAACTTTGCAGCGTGGGGGGACGGGGCGGCACCCGCTCAAGTCCAGCGGGGGCCACAGGGGGGCAGGCAGATGAAAGGGGCCCTGAGCGCNTACATATTCAGTTCTTAAAGCTGTAAAATCAACAAGTAAAAGGAACTTCCTGTAAGCCATTTTATTTGCCTTCCTAGATCTTTCATTTTCACTATTTAATACTGTAAACATGGTCAGATTTGACCTTTTCATTGATTGTATGTGACACTCGGGATTCTGTATGTGCATTAATGATAGCTTGTCCTAGACTCAGCATTATTAGATGATTTCACCTGGAGTTTGTTAAAATGGGTAGGACTGGGTTTGTCCAGGAAAGCTATAAGGACCAAACGTGTAAGAGGAAATTCGGAATTCCACTTTCTGTTAGTTAATGAAAGACTTTACTTATTAAAAAAGGCAAGCTTTATATTTTCCTTGCAAAGGTTGCATACATTGATTTCTACATTTATATAGATTCATTTGGATATTTTCTCCTTTTTTTGTTAAAGTGATTTTTTACTCTGATTTTTTAAAGCTCATGATAATGGTTATTAATCAAAATCCTATTTTACATTTTAATAACATGCTGCTTCCTAAGCCAAGAATGTATGGTATTAAGCAAAAACCTATTATAACTTAAAAAAAAAAATCCTACTGCTGCATAGGATAGAGTGGACTTTCCGTGCTTTTTTTTTTTAGTTTTTTTTTCCTGATGTTTACACTTTGGAATATAATCCTTAGCAAACATTACCTTTTCAGAATAGATTAAGGTTTTACTGAGGACCTGTGTGCCAAGTACTATGCATGTCCGTGTGCTGGCGGTCATGAAGTAACTAACATCTGGTTACTGAGGATTGCATGTCGGTCACGGATCCGTAAGTGGATGCGCGCTGCGCTGTGCTGGTGCCTTGCAGGCTTACTGAAAATGCGCCGCCGCATGGGTCTTTTGTCCCCGGAAATGTTTGGAAGAAGCGAGCCCTCATCCGTGAACAGCTTTTGGCTTCTCGGAAGCCGCTCGCTGCCCAGGCCAGGCTGAGAGGGGGTCTGCTGACCATCGTGGGGGCCCGCCCCCCGTGAGCAGAGAGGGCGTCTGCTGGCGCCGTGGGTGCCCGCTGCCGGGGAGCGGTTAACATTTTCCCACTCAGCTAGCTGGCTTCTGGACGTGCGTTGTTACCCTGAAGGTACTTATTCACTGGTCGTCTGTTACCCTGTAGTATGACTCATGAGATGCCGAGTCATCTCGACGGCCGTCAGGAGCGGAGTAAACTGCTGCTGCTTCCCAGAGTTTGCAGCCTGTGTATCTAAGATGTCCCACCTTCAGTTGTCTGTGTGTGCTGGGAACAGCATATGTATTTTGCTTTGGTTTTCAAAATTTTCTTTTTTAAACATACGCGGCCTTTAAAAGAAATGGTTTGCATGTGATCTTGGTATACAGCAAGACAGAAGTCGAGGTTCTCGTGTGAAGCTGGGGCCGGGTCCAGGGGTCTCCTGAGCCCTATCCTGGCAGCACTGGGACCGCCTGCACAGGACACCTGGGGTCTGCCGGTCAGAAGCATGCATTGCTTTCATCGGCCAAATCAGTGTCCCATCACCACTGTCATTGATTTAGTCTTTATAATTTTATATTCTGATTTTAACCAGAATTGTTCCCTTTTGAAAATTAATTTTATATTATGCATTTTTGATTTGATTTATCAGTAAGTGCTATTATTCATAAGGCCCGTGATTCTAGTAGATTAGGGGAACTGATACCTTTTTGCAGTTTGAATAAAAGCATTTATAATTTCTAAATGATCATTTATAAAATTCTTATAGCTTCAACATTTTGCGTCATCACAGGCTGATTTAGTTTGTTTTATATTAAAATAGCCCTTTTCCCTTTGCCACCATTCGTTCAAGTGCCGTTAGTCCTTAAAATGCATTTAAAGAAAAAATAGCCAGGTTGACTTTCACACCTCATACAAACAGATACATCACACACATATACGAGGGTGACGGTGTCCTGGATGCATGTGATATTTCTCACGTCTGCCCGTACTGAGAGAATAGCAATTAGCATGGTCATGTCACCTTGTGCTTGATATTGAAAATTTTAAGATCAGAAAAACTTAAAGTCAGATCAGGGATTTACAGCCCTCTACTTTGGTAGTGCCTTAGGCAGCCTTTCCAGAGTAAATTCAGGGCCCCCTTGTTGCCTCTGCCTTATTTAACATACTTTGCCTTATTAGTTGTGTAAATTTTCTGGAAAATCATCTCCAGTAAAATAGTCTCTTTATATGTGCGGTTGGTAGTCATGGAAGTGACACATATGGTAAACCAGAAGCTTGGTTGAGATTTCCAGAGACTATTTTGTGATTTTATGAATATTTGATAATAAGTGTGTAAGTTACTAATGTATGAATTGATGTTATGTATATCTTCCATTTGGATAAAGTCATTTCTTGATGTGTTACAATAGTACCTTGTTTTTATTTTTGTTCTTTCTTCAAATGATATTGGTCAAAAAGTTAGAAATAAAGTCAGTGCTTTAATCAGCCTGTATTCTGTGTTTTTCTGAATTAAACAGTTTGGGGGGTTTATTCTTTTATGAGATGTAATCACTTAAAGATATTAGATGTATTCAAGGTATTTTTCAGGGTACGGTAAGGGAAAGGTTCTCAGCCTAGCTAGAGTGCTCACGTGAGAATTATGGCACTCATATTTTATTGGCTGTGTTAGGCAGGACAGTATATTCATCTAACTTTTTTTCTAAGTTGCTTCTGTCAGGTTGCAGTCATTGGGCAAGGTCTTGGGGGAACAGTGGTGACCTTGGTAGCCAAAGTTGCCACCTTCATGGAAATAATGGACTGGAAGAGAGAGAACAGATTAAGTGAGTAATTGTAGAGACGTGAGACCAGTGCGACTGAACACCGTCGGGGGAGACCTGACCCATCTAGCTGTCGGGGAGCACTTTTCCCAGGATGCGCACCCCCATTCAAGTTGAGACCTGAACCTTCACTGGATGACGAACGTTCAAAGCATTTATGAAGGTGTCGTATCAACAGCAACTATGGGGTTAAGTGTTTGGGGAATGGGAAGAATTTAAGTTTGCTGGAATACAAAGTGCGAGAGGGAGAGCGTGAGAGAAGAGGGGAGAGAGGAGACGGGGTGGCAGGTGGCTTTGCATCCTGTCCAGGCCCCGGGGACATTCAAGGGCGTCCCTGCTTAGGCTAAAAGGAATGGGATGCCACCGAATGGACTTAGCAGCTCTGATGCGATCGAGTCGGGTTTTTGAAAAACAGAAGGGCCTTACATTAGGGCAGATAGGAGGGACCCCATTGCCAGAATTGCTGTGGCCACAGTGGCCTTGGTGAAGGCCCGATGAGGGAGTAGGTGGTGGTCGCCTTATGGCAAAGACCCTGCTGTTTGGTTACCCACTTGCCAAGTTCTGATTCTAGGTCAGTTTCTGAATTCTAGACTTTTCCTGCCACAGCCCTGCCTCCACATTGGATCATCTATTATATTAGCCCCATGTCAGTTCCTTCATGGCTCCAATGCTGACTCACGCCTGATAATGGCACAGAGTCCCAGCACTGCCAAAGCCTTCTCATCTGTCACCCTTGTAGCAAGACCAGCACCCACGTCATTTGTCATTGAGTGTCCCCAGCTGGCTCAGTGGTGAAAGAGTCTGCCTGCCAATGCAGGAGATGGAGGTTCAGTCCCGAGGTCCAGCAGACCCCTCGAGGGAGGAAATGGCAACCTGTCCAGGATTCTTGCTTGGAGAATCCCATGCACAGAGGAGCCTGGTGGGCCACAGTCTATGGGGCCGCAAAGAGCAGGACAGGACTGAGTGACTGAGCACATGGCTGTGTTCGGCCAACTTCTCCAGAATACTCTCAAGAGGTTTCAGTGTCCTTGAAGAATTATACTTTGTCTTGGCTATTGATCTTCCCTCTGAAAGGAAATGATCAGGAAGCAAATATCATAAGCAGAATTGTGACCTTTTACAATCGGTAAATGAGAGCCCTAGTGTCTTTGATTTTTTCATAAACTCACAGCGTGCCACGTTTCACAACAGCGCTTGGTCATCTAGGACTGGACGCAAGAATCTCGGGTTGGGGAGATCCAGAGAGTTCTCAGAGAGAAGACCGAGTGTGACAGGATTAGTCTTCAGCCACGTCTTCCAGCCAGTAAAAAGTATTTGCTTGTTTTTGAATAAATATTGAATAGTTTAGTGAAACTTGCTCAGTCATGTCCGATTCTTTGGGATCCCATGGACTATACTGTCCATTGAATTCTCCAGTCTAGAAAGTCCAGAATATTGGAGTGGGTAGCCTTTCTCTTCTCCAGGGGATTTTCTCAACCCAGGGATTGAACCCAGGTCTCCCACATGGCAGGCAGATGCTTTACCAGCTAAACCACCAGGGAAGCCCAAGAATACTGGAGTGGGTAGCCTTTCCCTTCTCCAGGGGATCTTCCCAACCCAGGAGTCAAACCGGGGACTCCTACACTGCAGGCGGATTTTACCAACTGAGCTGTCAAGGAAGCCCAAATTGTTTAGTACTAGCAATCACCAGGTGAAGGCAAGTGAGTAAAATTTCTTGGTAACCTCAAAGAGTTTATGATCTAATATGAGAAAGGAGACAGTATATGATGCTAAAACAACAAAGGAGCAAGGTGAGGCAGGCTTTTTGTGAGACCTTACCTATTTTTTCGCCCCCAGTTTCCACACCATTTATTTCTCGGTCCCAGGAGGCGGGGCGGCAGGAAACCTTGCTCCGGGGCCCGGGCTCCTTCAAGTCCTCGCCGCTGACGCAGAGCCTGTCCCTGCGGGTGCGCGGGTGCAGCGGTTGACCAGGTGGCCGCCCAGCAGCTCGCTGTAGGAGTAGGTCTTCACCTGCAGACTTCCGGGATGCGGTGCAGCCTGCAGAGCACGCAGGCTCACTGAAGCCCCGAAGGCTGAGAGCCGGTCCTGGACCCTGCGCACCGCAGTGTGCTATGCCTGCATGCCCGCGGCTCACGACAGCTGCTGCCTGGGCTCAGAGAGGAGCCCTCTAGCTCGGAGGCGTGGGGTGCTTTCATGGTCCCTACGAACATCCTCTGCATGCGCACAGGGACCGCGGGGACCTGCAGAGGCACCAACAGACTCCCGCCCGTACCGTTCCTTACTTGCTGGGGTCCAGCCCCGGTGGGTCCAGGGAATTTGAAGTGGGGACGGAGTCGGTGAGAAGAGACTTATTTATTTAGAAATATAAAGAGAGATTAGGAAAGAATAGTGTAGTAGGAAAATTAGTGGAGAAAAGATGCTGAATAACTTGGTTTACTCAGAGAACCAATAAAACTCCGAGACAAGGAGTTTGCACCATCTACGTAGGCCACAGGTGCCTGCTTGAATAGCAGAGGGTGACCCGCCTTGGGCTCCCTCTCGCGTGGGTCTTAGAAGCCAGGGTAAATAAGTAGACACGATGAGCCTCCACGCTCCAGATGGGAATTCAGCCAGAAAAGGGAAAAAAGAACGACATGGGGGAGCCAAGCATTGGTGCCAGACCCCCACCTTTATTTTCAAAAGCAGCTTGTATACCCCAAGCTGTACATAAAGAAATAATGGAATATGCAGAGTTATGCAGGGCAGCAGTCCTGACCCTCATCGAGACCAGGCTTTCCTCTTGCATACCTCCCCGTATGCAGAAGGTCTCAGGTCGTTTACATCATCTTCTAGCCAGGAGGCCTGTTCACATTTTTATGGCTCTCTTCCTAGATAAATGTCTATCAACCAGAAAACTCTTTTTCCCTTGAAGTGTTTTTTCTTTAATCTGCATCACCCTCAAAGTCCTAAATAAAGTTACATTCCTGTAGAACAAAGGTGCAGTGGGTTATAATAAAGAAAGTACTTAACTCAAAGATCTAATGTTGCTAATGCCAGGGCTACTACCTGTTTTTTCTATATACCAACTCTATCTACAAATAAAAGATATGAAAATTTGGCAGCAAGTATTGGCTCAACAAATGAAACCCTTAATCAGTCCTATTCTAAATGATTTTGACTCCTGGGCAGCCCCTACATTCCTAGGATGTTTTAAGCTTCCTGTGCCTCTTGCAGTCGGGAGGCCTCAAACAATCACATGTGCAGCTGTAAGAGTCTGGCAGGCAGGCTAGAAAGCCATCAGAGGGGTTTTTGGATTGAAACACTCTTATTATGCCCAGGAGACTTATCTAAAAGTTCTAAATTAACTTTTTCCAGAAAAAGGTGTGTGGGTGGGGTGGACAGCCCCCTGTTAATGTCAGAAGAGTAGGTGGAAAGCATAACACAGTAAAGCAGGCAGACTCTGGTTTAGGGGGTAGATACATGAGCAGATCCAGCAAGGCTCCCTTAAGGCCCGACTCGCCTTTGCCTGTTGGGCCCCATAACCTCATGACCTTTGCCACAGGCAGGACTCCTCGTGCTGGCTCCTGGCAGTTCGTTATCCCTTCAGTCATCTTGGTCAACAGTACAGTTGTTCAGTCGCTCNACAGCCCCCTGTTAATGTCAGAAGAGTAGGTGGAAAGCATAACACAGTAAAGCAGGCAGACTCTGGTTTAGGGGGTAGATACATGAGCAGATCCAGCAAGGCTCCCTTAAGGCCCGACTCGCCTTTGCCTGTTGGGCCCCATAACCTCATGACCTTTGCCACAGGCAGGACTCCTCGTGCTGGCTCCTGGCAGTTCGTTATCCCTTCAGTCATCTTGGTCAACAGTACAGTTGTTCAGTCGCTCAGTCATGTCTGATTCTGTGGCCCCATGGACCACAGCACACCAGGCCTCCCTGTTCATCACCAACTCCCGGGGTTTACTCAAACTCTTGTCCATTGAGTCGGTGATGCCATACAACCATCTCATCCTCTGTCATTTGCTTCTCCTTTTGCCTTCAACCCTTCCCAGCATCAGGGTCTTTTCCAATGAGTCAGTTCTTTGCATCAGGTGGCCCAAAGTATTGGAGGTTCAGCAACAGACTTTTCAATGAATATTCAGAGTTGATTTCCTTCAGATTGACTGACTTGAGCTCCTTGCAGTCCAAGGGACTCTCAAGAATCTTCTCCAGCACCACAGTTCAAAACCATTAATTCTTTGGTGCTCAGCCTTCTTTATGGTCCAACTCTCACATCTGTACATGACTACTGGAAAAACCATAGCTTTGACTATTTGGACCTTTGCAGGCAAAATGATGTCTCTGCTTTTTAATACACTATGTTTGCCATAGCTTTCCTTCCAAGGAGGAAGTGTCCCATCACTTCGTGGGNGTCCAACTCTCACATCTGTACATGACTACTGGAAAAACCATAGCTTTGACTATTTGGACCTTTGCAGGCAAAATGATGTCTCTGCTTTTTAATACACTATGTTTGCCATAGCTTTCCTTCCAAGGAGGAAGTGTCCCATCACTTCGTGGGAAACAGAAGGGGAAAAAGGGGCAGCAGTGACAGATATTATTTTCTTGGGCTCCAAAATCGCTGGGGACAGTGACTGCAGCCGTGCAGGAAAAAGGTGCTTGCTCCTCGGGAGGCAAGCTATGACAAGAGTCCAGAAGGGACCCTGCACGCTGCTTCTGGCAAGATGCCCCTCCCTCCTGGCCTCCAGCGCCCGTTGTGCCACCCACGACCAGGGTGGGTCCTGCTCTTCCTCACCAGCTTGGTCTTGATGTCTCTCACTCTAACCTCCACATGGCTTCTTTGTGAACCCATATTCTGACCACACCCATCTCCTCTCAGATGCCTCTGTCCTTGGGAATTGAGTCATTCGTTTGCATCTTCTGGACAATTCATACCTGCATTTTCTGAACAATTCCTTCATGTTTCTATTCTCATGAAAACCTGGCTGTCTTTAAGACTCTTACCTCCTCTGCAGCCCTCTCAAATGGTTCTTTTCTCTTCCTGATCCACCGCTGGGCCTGGAAGCAGGTGAAGTGTACCCCTAAGTCCTCCTTTCTGCTTTCAGATGACCTTTTCCTACTCTTTAAGACAACCAGCTCTGAATATCAGATCCTTAAACCAGACCACACTGTCCCTCATCCTAGTAATTGTTTTCTCCCCCTTACCTCAGCTCTTACTCCTAAGGTCATACCTTGTCATTATCAATTATAACACCCTCCCTAATCTCAATTTCAGGTACCCCATTTTCTAGCAACAACCCACTTTCCCACTTACTCCCTCTAGTAGTAAAACTCCAACACATCATTCTCCATCAGTACCTTCAATCCACTAAACCTTCCAAGTGTTCAGTGACTTTCATGGCATGAACCTCTCCTTCTCCTTTTGTAGATGTCTTTCCTACTGGTCTTTGCTGTGGCCATTCTGCCCCACCACGTGAGCCTTCTTGCTCTTACTTAAGTATGCCTCGCATCCTCCTGGCTCAGGGCTTTCACACGTGCTGTTCCCCTTCCTGTAGAACCCTTCCTGGTCACTTGTGAGCCTTGCACCCTCANGTATAGTCAAAGCTGTGATTTTTCCGTTAGTTATGTATGGACATGACAGTTGAACCATGAAAAAGGCTGAACGCCAAAGAGTTGATGCTTTTGACCTGTGGTGTTGCAGAAGGTTCTTGAGACACCCTTTGACTGCAAGGAGATCAAACCATTCAATCCTAAAGGAAATCAGTACTGAATATTCATTGGAAAGTTGATGCTGAAGCTCCAATACTTTGGCCACCTGATGCAAAGAGTTGACTCACTAGAAAAGACCCTGATGCTAAGAAAGATTGAAAGCAGAAGGAGAAGGGGATAACAGAAGAAAAGATGGTTGGATGGCATCACCAACTCAATGGACATGAGGTTGAGCAATCCCAGGAGATGGTGAAGGACAGGGAAGTTGGAGTGCTACAGTCCATGGAGTCACAAAAAGTCAGACATGACTAAGTGACTGAACAACAAAAATGACAACATGAAATCTAGTATGTGTGTGTGCTGAATTTCTTCTCTCAAGTCCAGCTCTTTGCAACACTATGGACTATACCCACCAGGCTCCTCTCTCCATGAGATTCTCCAGGTAAGAATACTGGAGTGTGTTGCCATGCCCTCTTCCAGGGGATCTTCCCAACCCAGGGATCAAACTCAGGTCTCCTCCATTAGCAAGCAGATTCTTTACTACTGTACCACTGGGGAAGCCCTAAAGAGAGCTAATGTATCAATCAGCAAAGAAGCAAATTCTAGCAATCAGACTGAGGGTTCTGGGAAGATACATGCATTTTGGATTATTTCAAACTTTCAGGAGAAAGCCGATGTGCTCTCTTACCCCTAATCTCACTATTAAATTAGTAATCAGATTCCAAGATCAACATGTTCTATATTTTATTTGTCATGTGAATCTGTCCCAATTATGCCTTCACCACATTCCCCCAAGAGATCTGTTTTTCCCTTATAAAGACTTTCAATTCAGTTCAATTGAGTCGCTCAGTCGTGTCCGACTCTGCGACCCCATGAATTGCAGCACACCAGGCCTGCCTGTCCATCACCAACTCCCGGAGTTCACCCAAACCCATGTCCATCAAGTCANACACATCTAATGCATACATTCATTCTTTTACAAATTCTTTTCCCATATAGGTTATTATAGAATACTGAATAGAGTTCCCTGTGCTATACAGAAGGTCCTTGTTGATTATCTGTTTTATATATAGTAATGTGTATATATGAATCCCAAACTTCTCCTATCCAGGTTTCCTTCCTCCCTGCAACTTTCATCTTTGGTAACCATAAGTTTGTTTTCAAAGCCTCTATGTCTGTTTCTGTTTTGTAAATCATTTTTGTATCATTTTTTTAGATTCTATGTGTAAGTGATATCATATGATATTTGTCTTTCTCTGTCTGACTTATTTCACTTCATATAATAATCTCTAGTTGCAACTCTGTTGGTACAAATGGCATTGTTTTATTCTTTTTTCATGTCCAAGTAATATTCCACCCCTCCACCCCCAACCCCCCATACACATCTTCTTTATCCATTCCTCTGTGGAAAGACATTTAGGTTCCTTCCATTTTCCACACTGCAATGAACACTGGGGTGCATGTATCTTTTTGAATTGTGGTTTTCTCTGTTNGTCTTGATCTCCTGTGATACCTCCCTGTTGGGTAAAGTCCAGCGGGAGCCCAACCAGAGAAGGAGGGAATGGTGAGCGAGGCAGATACAGAGGGAAACGGAAGAGACCAGAGCACTCCCCGGGAGGAATGAGCCTTCTGCGCCTCAGCCCCTCAGCCGCGATGTACAACTGATGACTGTGCCACCTTTATAGGGTAAAAATTAAACTACATTAAAAAATGCTTTTAAACACAGACCATAGATCACACACAAAAAATCATTAAATAATGATTCTGTCCTCGTCTACCTCCCACAGAGGGAAAACAGCACCGTCTGTCCACTGCTGCAGGACGAGATCTGGAGAGCCGGCATGAGGCAGGAACACAGGTACTAGTCACGAAAGTGAAGGTGAAGTTGCTCAGTCCTGTCTGACTCTTTTTGACTCCATGGACTCTGGCCTACCAGGCTCCTCAGTCCATGGGATTTTCCAGGCAAGGGTACTGGAGTGGGTTGCCATTGCCTTCCCCAGGGTATCTTCCCAACCCAGGGATTGAACCCGGGTCTCCAGCATCGTAGGCAGACACTTTACTGTCTGAGCTACCAGGGAAGCCCAATCATGAAGTTTNCCAGGCTCCTCAGTCCATGGGATTTTCCAGGCAAGGGTACTGGAGTGGGTTGCCATTGCCTTCCCCAGGGTATCTTCCCAACCCAGGGATTGAACCCGGGTCTCCAGCATCGTAGGCAGACACTTTACTGTCTGAGCTACCAGGGAAGCCCAATCATGAAGTTTCTGCCTGATCAGGACTCGCCTTCTTTTCTGCTGCTTCTGCCTCTGGGCTTCTCTCTTTTTTTTTTTTAATTTTTTAACATTTTTCTTGGAATATAGATGATTTACAATCTAGACTTCTTAAAGGGAGTAATAGTAAGATAAATCCTTGAGGAATTAAAGCAAAACAAAAATGTGGAGTTAAAGGCTGGAAGGAAAGCAAAGGGATTGATAAAGATTTGGTACATATATACATGGAATACTATTCGGCCATCAAAAATGAAGTAAATCCATTTGCAAAGATGTAGTCCATGGGGTCGCTAGGAGTTGGACATGACTGAGCGACTTCTCTCTCACTTTTCACTTTCATGCACTGGAGAAGGAAATGACAACCCACTCCAGTGTTCTTGCCTGGAGAATCCCAGGGACAGGGGAGCCTGGTAGGCTGCCATCTATGGGGTCACACAGAGTTGGACACGACTGAAGCGAGTTAGTAGCAGCAGCAGCAGTCAGACCTATNCCTCCCAGCATCAGAGTTTTTTCCAATGAGTCAACTCTTCTCATGAGGTGGCCAAAGTACTGGAGTTTCTGGACAGCATAATGATTAATATCTTCTGAAGATTTTTTAAAATTCCTCTTAGATAGGTAAAAGAATTATTTTTAGTATAGAATAGGTCCAAATTACAGAAAGTATAGATGCTTCTCTTGTTAGCATCCTATGTGGCATTTTTTCATGTAATGCATAACTGAAATGAAACATAGTATGTTATATTTTCTTTTAGGGTTAATTAATACCAGTTAAGCCAAGATATTCCCTAGACTATGGAGAGGGACCAAGTTACTTCTCTCCTGCGGATGTACTTGGAGATTTTAGCTCATTTTAATACAACATATGGTATAGTTGTACATTTAAAAAATAATTTCAAGTTCAAAGTTCTTGTTCTATTTTAAATAAAGGTTTTATTTATCTTTGACATGGTCTGTGTGTAGGGTTGCCAGATTTAGAAAACACAATACAAGTNATTTTAGCTCATTTTAATACAACATATGGTATAGTTGTACATTTAAAAAATAATTTCAAGTTCAAAGTTCTTGTTCTATTTTAAATAAAGGTTTTATTTATCTTTGACATGGTCTGTGTGTAGGGTTGCCAGATTTAGAAAACACAATACAAGTTTAATTTGACATCAAGTTAAATTTGAATTTCAGATAAACAAAGAATAATTTTTTAGTATAGACATATCCTAAATATGTCATGGGACACAGCTATACTAAAAAATTAGTCATTAACTGAGTGTTCTGTATTTTTTTGGCAATCTACCTGGATGATAAATTGCAAAAATGGCCCAAATCCTTCCCTCCTCTGTATCTACCCCTTTTGCAGTAGCAATTGTTATTTTAAGTTCTTAAGTTTTAATTTGGAGAAGGAAATGGCAACCCACTCCAGTATTCTTGCCTGGAGAATCCCAGGGATGGGGGAGCCTGGTGTGCTGCTGTCTCTGGGGTCGCACAGAGTCAGACACGACTGAAGCGACTTAGCAGCAGCAGCAAGTTTTAATTAGCAAAGGAAACTGATCTAGTCTTACAATGCAAAGGGGAGCTAGGCATTTTTAAAAACATTTTTTTATTATTTATTTAATTATTTATTTTTGCAAACTAGAGGAAAGCTCCTAGATTGTGCTGAGTTTTAAAGGCCGCAGATGAAAGTAAGGTAAGAGGTATTTTTTGTAATTAATTTTGAGCAAATAAGGCTCGAGGATGACTTCAAGAAATCAGAGGAAATTGCTTGTTGAATACACTTGGGCCCACAGGAAAAAAATTCACTTTTGTAAAAAGACATTGCTTGTTTGGCCATGTAATGTTCATAAAGGGTAGAACGTCTGCTGAGGGCTTCCCACTTTCTAGTTCCTTCTCTAAAGACCTTTTCAGACCTTTTCAGGCCTTCCTTTTAACCAGCGTTTTGCATACACCTTTGGTGACTGATTACTGAGGTTAAGATTCTGGTGGGGGTGGGGAAAGAACTTTCATATATCTCTGCATCGCCAATTAGCCAGTTAGTCAACTGCTGCTTATCAACTAGTCAAATGATTAATGTTCATGGGCTCTCAAGGGTCCAGAGAAGAGAGATGGATGACTTAGCAGTAGTAGAAGAGAGAATAAACAGAGGAAAGCTCAGTTTTTATCTCTGGAGACCACTGGATGTCTGGGTTTTGACTTGATCAAGAAAAGGGTGGTGGGATTTATAAGGTGGTGTTTAAAGTGCCAAACTCTGCGGGTGACTGCCAGAATCAGTTTTCACTGAAAATTTTCTAGTGATCTCACTGGTTAGTCAGCTTGCCTCGTATATGTGGCTCCAGGAATATATGATCCCCATTGGGAACCTCAACTTTGAACTCTCCTGAAGCTTAGGTTCCTTACATAGTTGTGGGTAGTTCAGTCCTAAAACAGATGTGATCAGGTCCTTGTGGGACTAAGGACACTGGGAGTGTGTTCATGGGAGGTTAGGCAGACCTTCCTGTGCTTGCCTGGGCAACTTTTTTTTCTCCATGGTATCCACTACCTTTCAATAAAAGCCCTGTGAAGTGTGTGTATGCTCTGTGGAGTGTGGTGAGCCCTTTTCCAATAGCCTAACACAGGAAATCTTTGTACTCATAACGATCAAGGGCAAGTTAGTGAGGAGGGCACAGCATCTCCCTCTAGTGTTCTTGCCTAGAGAATCCCATGGACCGAGGAGCCTGGAGGGCTACAGTCCATAGGGCTGCAGAGTGGGACAAGACTGAAGTGACTTAGCATGCACGCACGCAACGCTAAATTTAGTTTGCATTGCCTGGAGAGCACACTGTGTAGGCAAGAAGACGGTGGAAGAAGAAAGTCCTGCAGGGAGACGTGTCAGTGCTGACCTGCAGTACTGAGCAAGTGGAACCGGGGCTGCAGCACGGGTCTGGAGAATTGGCAGGAGACAGCATGCCCATGGGGAGTTTGGGGACCAGGTTGGGGGATGTTCTACACCCGTAGCACTTGGAAGGCTTTGTCAGCAGCAGTGAGACTTAATGTTACTTGAAATAGAGTATAGAATATTAGAAGATACATCCTACTTGAGGGGATCTGGGTAAGAAAGAGAAAGCCTGAATGAGCACTTCCTGGGTATTGATGAATTCTCAGCTGAGAGAAATGAAGAGCATAGAAGAATGAGACCTGGAGGGCTCCATGCCTTGAAAAGCCAGATATTTTTCAGCAGAAATCTCAACAGGAACTCCAAGGCCTGGCAGAGTGATGATGGTAGACTTGAAGAGTCTGGTCCTGGTCTCAGCACTGTGTGGAGGAACACCACACTTCATTTGGGAATCCCATTTACTTTCAGTTCAGTCACTCAGTCGTGTCTGACTCTTTGTGACCCCATGGACTGCAGCATGCCGGGCCTCCCTGTCCATCACCAACTCCCGGAGTTTACTCAAACTCATGTCCATCAAGTTGGTGATGCCGTCCAACCATCTCATCCTCTGTCATCCCCCTCTCCTCCTGCCCTCAATTTTTCCCAGCATCAGGGTCTTTTCCAATGAGTCGGTTCTTCACATCAGGTGGTCAAAGGATTTAAATTTCAGCTTCAGCATCAGTCCTTCCAATGAACATTCAGGACCGATTTCCTTTAGGATGGACTGGATGGATCTCCTTGCTGTCCATGGGACTCTGAACAGTCTTCTCACAGTTCCAAAGCATCAGTTCTGTGGCGCTCAGCTTTCTTTATGGTCCAACTCTCACATCCACACATGACGATTGGAAAAACCATAGCTTTGAGTAGATAGGCCTTTGTTGGCAAAGTCATGTCTCCTGCTTTTTAATATGCTGTCTGGGTTGGTCATAATTTTTCTTCTATTCACTTAGCTACCTTTTATTGAACACACGCTATTAGTTATGCTATCCTGGGGTGGGGGTAACCCCATCTTAAACATATTTTTCATTTTTAATCAGAAATTTTTTTTTTAATTCATAAGGGAAAATGTCTCCTTCATCTATGTTTTTTACCAACTTCTCGTTGTCCTCTTCACATTTTTCACATTTTTAAGCAAAGTATGGAATTGTTATCAACATTGGGTTGTGGGCTTGATGTCTGCTAGGAACTAGGAGATGATAAGACCCTGTGGTTTTACATAGAATGAATGAATGCATCAGAGTTTGTTGAGAGAAGTGTGGTCAGCATCTGTGCAGGTTGTGTGTGTGTGTGAGTGTGTGTGTGTGCATGCACTCAGTTGCTAAGACATGTCCGACTCTGTGACCACATGGACGGTAGCCCACCAGGGTCCTCTGTCCATGGGATTCTCCAGACAAGAATACTGGAGTGGGTTGCCATTTCCTGTTCCAAGGCATCTTCTGGATCCAGGGATCAAAGCTGCATCTCTTGCATCTCCTGCTTTGGCAAGCAGATTCTTTACCACTGAGCCACCTGGGAAGCCCCATGGAAGTTACAAATCCAGTTTTCAACTACTATTCTTCTCTGTAACTAAGATGCTGGGAACTCTGTTTGCCATGTACCCAAAAAATTAGCTGATATAATTTAAGGTGGGCATTCCGTACATTCACTCACAGCTGTGGCTCCCCTAGTATGGTTATTTTACACCTCCACAGACCTGTCTTATCAGGTCTGCTTCTTGAATCTCCATGAGCATGAGATATTTCTCATTCTTGTTTCCTGCTTCTCCAACCACCAGCTATCTCCTGCCATACTTCATGAAACTAAGTATGTTAGTCTCCTGGTGCTGTCATATAGTATAGTACAGTATAGAATGGAAATTTAACAACAGACATTTATCTTCTCACAGTGTGGAGGCTGGAAGCCCAAAATCAGGATGCCTGAACTTTTGGTTTCTCCTAAGGCTACTCAGTGATCAATGCAAGAAATAGATGAAAACAACAGAATGGGAAAGAACTATCGATCTCTTCAGGAAAATTAGAGATACCAAGGGAATATTTCATTCAAAGATGAGCACAATAAAGGACAAAAATGGACTGGACTGAACATAAGCAGAAGATATTAGGAAGATGTGACAAGAATACACAGAAGAACTACACAAAAAAGATCCTTATGACCCAGATAATCACGATGGTATGATCACTCGCTTAGAGCCAGACACCCTGGAATGCGAAGTCAAGTGGGCCTTAGGAAGAATTACTACGAACAAAGCTAGTGGATGTGATGGAATTCCAGTCAAGTTATTTCAAATACTAAAAGATGATGCTGTGAAAGTGCTGCACTCAATATGTCAGCACATTTGGAAAAGGCAGCAGTGGCCACAGGATCACAACAAACTGTGGAAAATTCTTCAAGAGATGGGAATACCAGACCACCTGCCTTTTGAGAAATCTGTATGCATGTCAGGAAGCAACAGTTAGAACTGGACATGGAACAACATGGTTCCAAATCAGGAAAGGAGTAAGTCAAGGCTGTAAATTATCACCCTGCTTATTTAACTTATATGCAGAGTATGTTATGAGCAACACTGGGCTGGATGAAGCTCAAGCTGGAATCAAGTTTGCCGGGAGAAATATCAATAACCTCAGATATGCAGATGATACCACCCTTATGCAGAAAGTGAAGAGAAACTAAAAAGCCTCTTGATGAAAGTGAAACAGGAGAGTGAAAAAGTTGGCTTAAAGCTCAACATTCAGAAAACTAAACTAAGATCATGGCATCTGGTCCCATCACGTCATGGGAAATAGATGGGGAAATAATGGAAACAGTGACAGACTTTGTTTTTTTGTACTCCAAAAATCACTGCAAGTTGTGACTGCAGCCATGAAATTAAAAGATGCTTACTCTTTGGAAGGAAAGTTATGACCAAACTAGATAGCATATTAAAAAGCAGAGACTTTGCCAATAAAGGTCTGTCTAGTCAAAGTTACAGTTTTTCTAGTAGTCATGAATGGATGTGAGAGTTGGACTATAAAGAAAGCTGAGTGCCAAAGAATTGATGCNTGCAGCCATGAAATTAAAAGATGCTTACTCTTTGGAAGGAAAGTTATGACCAAACTAGATAGCATATTAAAAAGCAGAGACTTTGCCAATAAAGGTCTGTCTAGTCAAAGTTACAGTTTTTCTAGTAGTCATGAATGGATGTGAGAGTTGGACTATAAAGAAAGCTGAGTGCCAAAGAATTGATGCTTTTGAACTGTGGTATTGGAAAAGATGCTTGAGAGTCCCTTGGACTGCAAGAAGATCCAACCAGTCCATCCTAATGGAAATCAGTTCTGAATATTCACTGGAAGGACTGATGTTGAAGCTGAAACTCCAATACTTTGGCCACCTCATGTGAAGAGCTGACTCATTGAAAAAGACAAATTCTGGGAAAGATTGAAGGTGAAAGGAGAAGGGGGTGGCAGATGAGATGGTTAGATAGCATCACTGACTCAATGGGCATGAATTTGAGCAGACTCCTTGAGATAGTGAAGGACAGAGGAACCTGGCGTGCTGTAGTCCATGGAGTAACAATGAGTCGGACATGGCATAATGACTGAACAGCAACAGCAAACCTCTCCCTTTCCCCAAGATCCTATCATAACTCATCCTTTTCTGTGCTTGGTGAAACACTCATGTTTCCTCTGGTGATTGGTCTCCCCTGTTGCTGCAGGTTAATAAACTTGGCTTTGTCGGGTTACAGATTTGTCCCCAAAAGTCTTCATTAGATTGGCTTTATAAAAATTTGATGCATGGTATAACTAAAGTTCTCATTCTTTTTTCTTCCTTTAAAAAATACACTAGTTTTAAAAGAGACCTATGCTGCAGTCCATGGGGTTGCTAGGAGTTGGACACGACTGAGCAACTTCACTTTCACTTTTCACTTTCATGCATTGGAGAAGGAAATGGCAACCCACTCCAGTGTTCTTGCCTGGAGAATCCCAGGGATGGGGGAGCCTGGGGGCTGCCGTCTCTGGGGTTGCTCAGAGTTGGACACGACTGAAGTGACCTCGAAACAGTAGCAGCAGCATACATGTTATTAGATGTAAATCTAATTCATTACTTTAATGGCTGAATAAAATTTCATTAAAAACACATGCATACTCCGCACACCACATGTAAATCTTTATCCGTTCTGCTAGCATAGCCGGTCTGGTTGCCTTCAGGTCCTCGTGTACTACAAGCTATGCATTTCCTCTTGCATTTTATTTTTTTAATTTTTTATTTTTTTACAGTGAACTGTATTTTCATTTACTGGCATTGTCAATCTATGAACAAGACAAGTATTATTTTGATTTTTTTTATTTCCATGAAGGGAGATGGTTTCCAATCTGCTCTAATATGTGCCTACAGCTTCACCTTGAACATGCAGCATTCAGGCTGTACTCAGGGTAGATTATTCCTTTTTTCACTTTCACAATTTTTATGCTGCTGCCAGAAGTCTTCCTGGCATTTGCTTTGAATTTGGTCTTCAGTGCATCTCTGACTGCTTTTGCACAGATCTGGGAGTATCGGATGTAGATGAGTCCAGCCTGTCGCCAGTACGCCACCATGATGTCGCGAGAGGGAGCGCGTCGGGCTGAACTGCGAAGACCTGTCAGTGTCGGCTCAGGGCGGCCCAGCTGCCTCCTCTTGCGTTTCATTGTGTGGGCCGACGTGAGGGTTTTCTGGGATGTATGTATATATGATCCAGTACTGCTGGGTTCTAAGATATACTGCCAGAACAGTAGCCCAAATTTACATACCCGCACTCGGTATTATTGTCTACTACCAAAGGTTTTCCTATTTGGTGCGTATATTCCTTTTTCATTCTGATTTATATTTCTTTGAGCATGAGTGAAGTCAAGCCTCTTTTCTATGCTGATTTCCTATGTAGTGTGCTTCCATGAATGCCCTATTAATAATCTCTCTCTTTAAAAACAGAAAAACACAGTGGGGCAAGGAAAGGGTGGAACGAATTGAGAAACTAACATTGACACGGCCATGTGTGAAACAGACAGGTAATGGGAGGCTGGTATACCACCCAGGGAATGCAACCTGGCATTCTGTGAAGACCTAGAGGAGTGGCGTGCGGTGGGGGGGTGGAAGGGAGGCTCAACAAGGAGGGGACAGATATACGCTTACGTATGTGTATGTGTATACACAATACATGTACTGATTTTTGTTGTTGTACAGCAGAAACCAACACAACATTGTAAAGCATTTATCTTCCAATAAAAAAAAAAGTTAAACAATAAAAAGGTGAAAACAAAAACAAACAATCCCTGGGCTTTCTGGAGCTAGTCTTTACCTTATTGTAATGTAAAGTTAAGCAGAAGTTAGAGAACAATGGAGACATTACTTTGAACAGCAAAGACGTTACTTTGCCAACAAAGATCTGTCTAGTCAAAGCTATGGTTTTTCCAGTGGTCATGTATAGATGTAAGAGTTGGACTGTGAAGAAAGCTGAGTGCCAAAGAATGGGTGGTGTTGGAGAAGACTCTTGAGAGTCCCTTGGACTGCAAGGAGATCCAACCAGTCCATCCTAAAGGAGATCAGTCCTGGGTGTTCATTGGAAGGACTGATGCTGAAGCTGAAACTCCAATGCCTTGGCCACCTGATGTGAAGAACTGACTCATTGGAAAAGACCCTGATGCTGGGAAAGATTGAAGGCGAGAGGAGAAGGGGACAACAGAGGATGAGATGGTTGGATGGTATCACTGACTCAATGGACATGGGTTTGGGTAGGCTCTGGGAGTTGGTGATGGACAGGGAGGCCTGGCGTGCTGTGATTCATGGGGTCGCAAAGAGTCAGACACAACTGAGCAACTGAACTGAACTGAACTGAACTGAAAGAACAATGGAGGGCTTTACTGTGTGATAATCCCTTGAAACTGGAGCCATCAGCAGTGGGAGAGGTTTGGAAGTACTGGAAAGAGGTAAGTGATGGAGGCAGAATGACGCTTCTACTGTGGTAGAAGCATGGACAAATGCCAGAGGGTGAAAGGCGGTTGTTGGTTCCAGAAAAAGCAAGATGACTAGCTTCGGTGGAAAGTACGGTTGGGATAGCGGTAATCACATTTGGACAAAGAAGATTTAATCACTATAATGAATTAGTAGGTCCCTGAGCAGAGAAATGACATGGTCAAAAGTAGTCGCCACGGTTTGAATGTTAGTGTTCCTCACCGCTGCTTCTCCCCAATCGCAGCAAATTTGTGTATTGAAATCCTAACCCCAAATACGGTAGGATTAGGAGGTGGGGCCTTTGGGAAGTGCTTTGGGAGGTATTCAGCTCTCATGAACAGGATTTATTTTCTTGTTCAGTCACTCATTTGTGTCTGACTCTTTGCAACCCCATGGACTGCGACATGCCAGGCCTCCCCATCCTTCACCATCTCCCAGAGCTTGCTTAAACTCGTGCATCGAGTTGGTAATGCCATCGAACTATCTCATCCTCTGTCGTCTCCTTCTCCTCCCTCCTTCAGTGTTTCCGAGCATCAGGGTCTTTTCAAATGACTCAGCTCTTCGCATCAGGTGGCCAAAGTATTGGAGTTTCAGCCTCAGCAACAGTCCTTCAAATGAAGATCCGGGACTGATCTCCTTTAGGATGGACTGGTTGGATCTCCTTGCAGTCCAAGGGACTCCAAGGGACTT
Source organism: Neotragus pygmaeus (assembly GCA_006410875.1). NCBI lineage: Eukaryota > Metazoa > Chordata > Mammalia > Artiodactyla > Bovidae > Neotragus > Neotragus pygmaeus. Next base: position 330,351 of record SJYV01003658.1, read on the forward strand.
CTCCAACACCATAGTTCAAAATCTTCAATTCTTTGGTGCTCAGCCTTATTTACGATCCAACTCTCACATCCATACGTGACTACTGGAAAAACCATAGCTTTGACTCTACTGACCTTTGTTGGCAGAGTAATACCTCTGCTTTTTAATACACTGCCTAGATTTGTCATAGACTTTCTGCCAAGGAGCAAGCATCTTTCAATTTCAGGGCTGCAGTCACCATCTGCAGTGATTTTAGAGCCCCCAAAAGAAACTCTGTCATTGTTTCCCCATCTATTTGCCAAGAAGTGATGGGACCAGATGCCATGATCTTATGATCTTAGTTTTTTGAATGTTGAGTTTTAAGGCAACTTTTTCATCTCCTCTTTCACTTTCATCAAGAGGCTCTTTAGTTCCTCTTCACTTTCCGCCATATGGGTGGTGTCATCTGCATATCTGAGCTTATTGATATTTCTCCTGGGAATCCTGATTCCAGCTTGTGATTCATCCAGCCAGGCATTTTGCATGATGTACTCTGCATATAACTTAAATAAGCAGGGTGACAGTACACAGCTTTGATGTACTCCTGTCCCAATTTTTAACCAGCTTGCTGTTCCATGTTCAGTTCTAACTGTTGCTTCTTGACCTGCATACAGGTTTCCACCAGGTAAGGTAGTCTGGTATTCCCATCTCTTTAACAGCATCTCACAGTTTGTTGTGATCCACACAGTCAAAGGCTTTACCATAATTAATGAAGCAGAAGTAGATGTTTTTCTGGAATTCTCTTGTTTTTTTTTTTTCTATGATCCAGTGGATATTGGCAATTCGATCTCTGGTTCCTCTGCTTTTTCTCAATCCAGTTTGAACATCTGGAAATTCTCAGTTCATGAACTGTTGAAGCCTAGCTTGGAGGATTTTGAGCATTACCATGTAAGTATGTGAAATGAGTGTAATTGTGTGGCAATTTGAACATTCTTTGGCATTGCCCTTCTTTGGGACTGGAATGAAAACAGACTTTTCCAGTCCTGTGGCCACTGCTGAGATTTCCAAATTTGCTGGCATATTGCGTTCAGCACTTTCACGGCAGCAACTTTTAGGATCTGAAATAGCTCAGCTGGAATTCCATCACCTCCACTAGCTTTGTTCGTAGTGATACTTCCTAAAGCCCATTTGACTTCACACTCCAGGATGTCTGGCTCTAGGTAAGTGATCACACCATCATGGTTATCTGGGTCATGAAGATCTTTTTTGTGTAATTCTTCTGTGTATTCTTGCCACCTCTTCTTAATATCTTCTGCTTCTGATAAGTCCATACCGTTTCTCTCCTTTATTGTGCCCATCTTTGCATGAAATGTTCCCTTGGTATCTCTAATTTCTTTGAAAAGATATCCAGTCTTTCCCATTCTATTGTTTTCCTCTGTTTCTTTGCATTGATCACTGAGGAAGGCTTTCTTATCTCTCCTTGCTATTCTTTGGAATTCTGGATTCAAATAGGTGTATCTTTCCTTTTCTCCTTGGCCTTTTGCTTCTCTTCTCTTCTCAACTGTTTGTAAGGCCTCCTCAGACAACCATTTTGCCTTTTTGGATTTCTTTTTCTCGGGGATGGTTTTGATCACTGTCTCCTGTACAATGTTACGAACCTCCATCCATAATTCTTCGGATCTCATCTGTTGAAACTATTTGTCGCTTCCACTAATCCTATGAATAGGATTAGTACTTTCATAAAAGAGACTCCAGAGGGATCCCTTGCCCATTCAACCTTGTGAAGATACAGTGAGAATGAGCCTTCTAAGAACCATGTTGGGCTTCGATCCTGCACTTCCCAGCCTCCAGACCTGTGAAAAATACACTGTGTTGTTCATAAGCTACCCATGTGTGGTGCTTTTATTACAGCAGCCCACATGGTCTAAGATAGTTGTATTTGAGAAAGGCCTGACTTTAGCATTGGCAGAAGGACTGAGAAAGATAACGTGATTAAAGTGGATAGTGGATAAAAAGTGATTATTTATTTGAATTGAACAGAAAATATGAACTGGATGGTTAGCATTGAAGTTGAAAAGGAAAGGGAAATTAGCAAGATTTAAGAAAGAGACAGGATTTGGTGCACTATATAAGGAATGTAAGAATTGCTAATTATTCTTAGATTTGAGTGTGAGAGTCTGGTAGAATGAAGATATTATCTAAAAAAGGATAGTTTGGGAGAGAAAATAAATGACAAAGGAAGAGCATAATGGAGGTTAATATTACCTTCTTTATAGACTATAAGGGAAGAACATATTATTCATAAGCTCAGGATTTTTCTTATTTATTTTTTTCCCTATTATCAGACTTTTTAGAGGTCCTATTTTTACCTTTTCTTTCTGGCTCTTGTAATCACTCTCCACAACAAACTCCCATTTATCAAATAAACACTGTTTAACAATTTCTCTCTGTTTGCTTAACTCTGGAAAAACACCACCCAACCTTTTGTAAAATTTATCATGTCTCTGTGATATTCTTAATATTGTTGCATATAAAAAAGGTGAGTAACAAACGATACATTTTATTCTAGTGATTAATTTATACATGGTTTGCTGAATGTGTCTGTGTTGTAGGCTTTTTGGCTGATATAATTTGTTAAAACACTCTCAGCAAAGTGCTGTTACAGTGACCATCTTCTGAGACTTGGAAATAGCCTTATTATACCGAACTTAATGTTATACAGTAATGGCATTTATTAGAATGGAATTCTATATGTATTATTACTTACGACAGCAGGCTGGCTTTTTTAGCCTCCTCACAGCAGGAGACTTTGGTAATTATGCTAATGCTAGCTGATTCATGAGGACAACTTCCTAAAGTTCACTTAATTAACTCGGAGATTTTGTAAACAGCTGTACATGTAGTTTCCAGAAATTGTAGGGCTATGTCAATCTGACATGTGTACAGTCTGCCTTCCTAACCTCATTGGTAAAAAAAAAAAAACAAACCGATTTTAAGCTCTTGTTTTGAGCTTAAAACAAGAAGCTCAAATTTGGCACCTTTTGAAGCAAATGCCTGTAAGTTTCTGAGAAATGTCACTTTAGCCTCCTGGAAGATGGGGCAATCTGATTTCTCCTGGTTGAGCCAGATGAGACTTTTAAGTTGATATGAATGAAAATATTAAAGCTGTGTCTTTAGTAGAAGGTATAGCTTTTCCAACATGTTGCTGCAATGTGATTTTGCTTATGGGTTTNTGGAAGATGGGGCAATCTGATTTCTCCTGGTTGAGCCAGATGAGACTTTTAAGTTGATATGAATGAAAATATTAAAGCTGTGTCTTTAGTAGAAGGTATAGCTTTTCCAACATGTTGCTGCAATGTGATTTTGCTTATGGGTTTGGGCTTCTCTCTTGGCTCAGACGGTAAAGAATCTGCCTGCAATGCAGGAGACCTGGGTTTGATTCCTGGGTCAGGAAGATACCCTGGAGAAGGAAATGGCAGCCCACTTCAGTATTCTTGCCTGGAGACTCCCACAGACAGAGGAGCTTGGGGGGCTACAGTCCATGGGGTTGAAAAGAGTCTACTCAACTAACACTTTCACGTTCACTATTGTCAGTGTTGCTGACCAGCTGTGCTCTTCAGAGGACTTCTCTGCAAGGTGGGCTTTATATCCATTGAGTTCATAATGATGACTTCCTTTAATCCCACCTGGTGGGTTGATCTGATACTTGACTGACTTATAAACCTGGCTTGGTTAAAAATCACTTGATGTTTGCCATTTTATTAAAATCTCACACTCCCCAAGTATGAGAGGTAATAGTCATATACACAGAACATTTAACCAAGATTAACAGTGCAATGCAAAACTGTAACACACATACACAATTAAGAGAAAAACCTAAAGAATCATTTCAGAGCCATGACCAACCTAATCAAAACGGAGGGAAGAAACGTCACCAAGAAAGTACAGAAGAAAAATAACCTTCTAGGTACCATTAGGAGAATATCAATTGTACAAAGCTGATGACAATGGAGAATAGGGATTTTTTCCTTCATAATCTTCTTATTGCCAGTGCAGAAGATCAGACTCTAAGATACGCCCTAGAAACTAAGCTAGAGATTCGCCTGTGGTTTCCCAAGGGTGCCGTCAAGGTCTTTACCTGTCATTAGTTTAAACTCCCATCCTGGCTATAATCTCTCGGGGAACTAGCTACAGTATATCTGAAGATCATCACGTATTTATTGCTTAGCCTTTTCCTTGACTTCGATCGTCAGAACCTCTTCCCCGGCCTCAGCAGAAGGAGCCATGCTGATGATGAGTGACTGACGGGTGGTTCCTCTGGGTAAAGCTGCCTTTCGAATTGCCTGCGGCGCTTCCTCCGCTGTAATGGAACTTGTTTGACATTTGGATGTTTCAAGTGGTTTCTCAAGTGGTTTCTCTGCTGTCGCTCTTCCTTTATCTTCAGATTCTTTTCCTTTATCCTCTTCTTCCTGGTTTTCATCTTTTCTCTAGAAGAAAGTTATTGAAAAGAGTTGATTGGTGCTGAAATCATAATTGAGGATGTTGGGGTCTTTTGATTAACATGCAATACCTAAGGATCACAGTCAAAAGACTGACGTAATATGGGAATCATGTCTGCCTTTGACTATCCTTTAACTAAGTTTTCTGATGTGCTGGAGAATGGGGTTGAGCTGTCACCTTGGAATTCAGGGTTAGAGTGTGTTACGTTTCTGTTTCTGCCAAGGAATTTGCTCCCAATTGGCCCCCATGGTCTCTGAATTATTAGACTTAGTGCTCAAGACGCTTTGCTTTTCAAATATTTACTTATTTTATGAAGATGAAATTTTAAATATTTATCTTTTAATAAAAAAGTATTAGACCAATACCAAATAACGCTCTAAAAACACTCTAGAACTAGTTTCCCTCCTGCATAAGCTCATGGGAGCATCTGAGGGAGAAATTCATGTCTCCTTCCTGGTACAGTCTTCTCCATTTGCCCCATGGGTATTTGATATAGTTTTAGAACTTTTGGTATTTGGTGTCATCTGTAGAAATTTCACATTAAGACACATACCATGCTCTTTGCTGGTGATGCTTGAGATCAGTTTGAAAGAGGCTTGTACAGGGTATGAAGGCGCATATACAGAGTTGAGAGCCTTACTTAACACACTGACTTACAGAGTTGTTTCCCCCATAAGTCTTCTACACAAATTATTATTTGTCTGCCAATTAAATGAGGCATCTGGTGTACCCTGACCTCCATCACAGTGTTGTGTGTGTGGAAAAGGAAGAGGCAAGTTTGAATCTCTTGAGTGTGATTGACTTTATAACATTTGCTTTACCAATTTTCAGAAAGCCACAGATACTCATTTCTTACTGTTTTAGAGACAACATAATAACTAGATTCAGAAAACTTGAATCTCTGCTCTGTTTTTCAGGATCTGCCCTCATAAACTTATCATGAGAATCAAAGAAATATGAAAAAAAAAAAGAGAAAAACTAAAACATTTCAGTTTCATGACATTTCTAGGAATTAGGAGACAGCTTGGTATAGGTGTTGAAGTCTGAATTTCTGACTAATAACTTTTGCTCTGTCATTGATGGTGATCAGTTTATTCAGCTATAACGTGAAGGCTGTGATGTCCTCTGTGAGGTTACTTCTGACTTAGTGATAGTAATTGAATGAATACTGGTGAAAATGTTTAATGGCTGGTAAAATGTCTTACACATTTATAGGTGTATATATGTTTATATACATACAGTTGATCCTCATTATTCATGGTAGTTTTGTTCTATAAAGCTGCCATGAACACTGAACTAGCAAACCCCACTCTTTGGGGTAATACAGGTTTAGGATCCTACAAGCCTCTGGTTTTAACATTTTTGTCAACTGCTCAATACACAACCTTGTTTTACATACATTTCTATTTAGAAATACCTTATTTAATATATATGGCTTATTCATTTCATTGAACTCACAGCCAATAGCGCTCTGACTTATGCCCAGATGAAGCTTGTCTAATACACGTATTTCTCTGTAGGGCGCATCACTGCATTTTTGCCCTTTGAAACACAGTACTTTGGCATTATGTTTGAGGGCCATTTTTAATAGTGGGAGGGGGGAAATGCACAAAAATACAAAAAAACATGACAATAAATAGACCTTGAAAAGTTCATTCATTCACAGTGTGAGAGCTGAAACAAGAAAGCAGAGTGTCTCCTTGTTCAAATTCAGCTGAAAACACGTGCCCCCAGCAATGTAAATTTTTGCTACTCTGTACATGTATGCCTGAGAATGACCCCCAACCCCTTAAATATTGGTTTTGAGGTTACAAACACACTTTAGTGAGTAAACAGTTTCACAAACACAGAAAACACAAATTGAGCCACCAGGGATGCCATATATACACACGAGTGGTGCTGGGGTTAGTCGCTCAGTCACGTCCGACTTTTTGTGACCCCATGGACCGTAGCCCACCAGACTCCTCTGTCCGTGGGGATTTTCCAGGCAAGAATACGGGAGTGGATTGCCACTCCTTTCTCCAGGGTATCTTCCTGACCCAGGGATCGAATNCCCATCTTTGGATTTCTAGGAATCGTTCTTACTTGAATGAAACCCATAACATTCCACTGATAATTTCTAACTTTCTTCGATGAGGAGTGAGACCTCTAAAGAGTTAGAGGTCTTTACATGCAAAGCAGTGTGAATGCAGAATCCATCTATATATTTACTACTTCTGTAGCCTTTTCTAGTTATGTCCTTCCTTGTTTGCTTGATAGCAGATGTTCTTAGAAAACTGTCATTGCTGAGAACTTCCAAAGTATTCACCTCCTTGGTTTTGCATTCCACTCTAATTGCATTGGTTTATGTCATGCGTACGTGCGTGCTAAGTTGCTTCAGTTGTGTCCAAGTCTTTGCGACCCTATGGACTGTAGCCCACCAGGCTCCTCTGTCCATGGGATTCTCCAGGCATCAGTACTAAAGTAGATTGCCATGTCTTTTCCAGGGGATATTCCCAACCCAAGGATTGAACCCGTGTCTCTTTTGTCTCCGGGATTGGCAGGCGGGTTCTTTATCACTAGCGCCACCTGGGTATTATTTGCATGAAAAGTATTATAAACCTATTATAGTACAATGCTGTATAGCTAATTGCATTAGTTGGGCACCTAGGCTAATTTTGTTGGACTCATGAAAGAATTGGACTTACGTACGTGCTTTCAGAACTAAACTCATTTGTATGTAGGGGATTTACTGTACTGATGCCTAGACTAGCCCCCCTCCCCTGTCAAGAGGTTCTGATTCAGAATTCCTGACTCACCTTAGCTGATTCTCATAAGGGGAAACCAGGATTGAGAATCACTGAGCCAAAAGAGAAAGATTTCAGACCTTTCTACTATTGAAAGCTGTCTGGGACAGAGAAATCTGCCTGGAGAAATAGCAAGCTCTCTGACTGACAAGCATGAAAGACAGAACTTGATGACTCCCACTTGTGATGGAGGGTTCAGGGGCACAGGCAGTGGGTGGAGGCTGCCTTTGGGGAGCAGATGGAGTGAGTGCTACCACCTCCAACTTGGTCCTGTCAGTGAGCAAAACAGAGTGGATTGGGGATAGGATGTCAGAGGAACACGAGGGCCAGATCCAGGCCAGGCCACCTTCCCCATCAGTCCTGTCATCATTATAATCATGTCACTCACAGTCGCAGCGTGTTCAGGCCTGTCCTGAGCCCTTTAGATCGTGATCATGTGACTCGGTCGTTATGAATAGCCTCTGATGTTGTACGGCCTCTGTTTTACAAATGAGGAGTTTCAGTCCCAATGATGTGAAAAAACTAAAGACAAAAACCTCAACTCAATTGCAAAAGATTTGAGCCCTAGGTGGGAAGATATTTTCTGCCTTGCTCCTCAAGCAGCCTTCTCGGAGGCAACACACACACACACACACACACGTTCCCATACACAATTCCTCGCATGAAAATACACGGCCCAGAAAAATGGGCACCGGAAGTAGCTCAGCCCCCACATCCCGGTGTCTCTGTCCTGCTCTCCCTCTGCCCCTTCTTGTCCTCTGCTCTGTCCATCTTGCTTTCCGTGTCACATAGACCGTCCACTTTGAACTCTATGTTGAGATATCCAGAGAAGCCCCACCCACCTACCCAAGTTTCAGAGTTTCCTGTGAGATGTGCTGGAGGGGCCACCAGCTGCAGCCTTGAAGGGACTGTTCACCCAGTCTGGCTTGCGGGGGAGGTCAAGCAGAAACTTCTATATGCGTGAAGGGACAGAGAAGACCCTGGTATGTATTTAACACAAATTGTTGATGAAGCCAGGAAAAACCCCAGGGCAGAGGATGAGGTGGGGAAGTAGTTGTTGTTGTTCAGTAGCTAAGTTGTATCCAACTGTTTGTGATCCCATGGACTGCAGCACACTAGGCTTCCCTATCTCCCTAGTTCTTCCCTATCTCCCTAGTTCTTCACTGTCTCCCAAAGTTTGCTTAGATTCATGTCCATTGGAGTCAGTGATGCAATCTTACCATCTCATGAGGGAAGCCGTGCAGAGATCAATTGCAAGGCTTCAGCCTGTTCAGGCAGGGGTCACCAACATTTACTAGCATCCAACAAGCCTGGGAGGGGCATGGCCAGATAACATTGTTCCCATTATACAGAAGGGGAGACTAAGGCCAGAGAGATTCAGTGATGGCCATTTAGTGAGCTGGAAGCATCAGAGGAAGGAATCAAACAAGAAACTGAGGTCCTAGAACCTGCAGCTAGGAATTCAGTGCAGAACTCAGCCAGGCTCACAATCTGGGGTCTGTCTAGCTGCATCCATTCTGATTGGCCAGTGCCCAGGCCTTACTGATTATCCAGTTCTTTCACTTATTGAATCTCACTCTGGCCCTAGGCTGGAAACAATTGGCAGATGGCAGAGATTAGAGAGGGGAAAAATAGAGGTCTCTAGGGTCGGCCACAGAACCCATCTCTGAGAATACTCCCAGGGCTTGGCTTAGCTGATGAGGTTGGGGGACCTCAGCCCAACTTCTACATGGGTTTCTTCACCAGTAGTTCCCACCAGTGGAAATGTTCCCCTCAACCTGAATTTTCTGTTCCTGAAAATTGAATGCATTGCTTGGCTCCTTGGGCCACTTTCCAAGCGATCCCCCCATCTGATCTGTACCTTGGCCTCTGATGGATTTACAAGTCCAGGCTTGGCCCCGATTTTCCTGCGCCTTCCCGTGTGCTGCTCCGCACGGATGTCTTAATACGCCAGCTGAGACTTCTTAAATCCACATTGAAACAACTGTTGGGTTTTTATACCGTTGTAAAACTCTTTGTAGGGTATTCATAGAAAATGTTTTATTAATTGCCATATGTTTATTGATTTCTCTTTCATGTCGGTTCTTTTGTTCTTTCTTTGTAGTGGCAAAAGATCTCTCTGCATCATCATTTGCAAGTTATCTAAAATGTCAAAGGTGTTCTTTTGAAGTTTATTACAGATCACATGCCACAAGGCCCGGACGCTGGGTATTTACAGCGAGGGGGGAATTCCTGCACGGACTTTCAAAGCTCACAAAAGAATTGAGATCATATTGGTTTCAAACAAGACACACACAAAAAACCTCAATTTATCATTTTTTACAATTTTCCCATTTTGAGGGGGCTGGGTGGGTAGGCAGACATTTCAACCAAGAGAAATGAACTAGTGTGCTGACCTATTTATAGCAGGGGTCTCCCTCCCTGTCTTGCAATCTCATTATGGTACAGGTTATGGAATGGCTCCCCAGCCTTCAACCTGCAATCTAGCAAACCTTCAGTTGGAGGTCCCCCCAGCTACCCTGAGAAAGAGGGATATATCGCCACTTTTCTGAACAGGCCAGCTTCTGCTTCCTGGTTCAACAAACCCTGTTCCTGGTGAGTTGCTCAGGGGGGACCCCTGGGAAGAGGAATCTCCCCCACAGAGCAGAGGTCCTAGGGGTATCTGGGCTCTGCCTCCAGGGCCCAAGGAGGGGAATGGATAGGGGAGGGCCAATAAAAAGAAAAAAAAAAGCTAATAGTGCAATTCCCCAAATTTTAAGTGAGCTATTGATGTCTAAGTCAGCAGAGCATTTTCTTTTGAAAACCCGAAAGTAATTTTTAAAAAAACCTAACTAGGAAAAACTTGCACTTTGATCTAGATGGGATTCAAATGAGATCCACGAACGTATCGTGCAGGCATGAGGAACCATTTTCCATGCTCCCCACCTTCCCAAGGGAAAGATGGCTCCAGCAGCTGGAATCCAGCCCTGGCTTGGACTCCATCATGCTTGCACCCTTGGGTGGCTCACCAACTCTCAGGGGCCTCCATTTCCTCATCTGTTGTGAGTAACTGTTAATTGCTCAGTTGTGTCTGACTCTGTGATCCATGCACTGTAGCCTGGCAGGCTCCTCTGTCTATAGCATTCTCCAGGCAAGAATACTCTGGAGTGTGTTGCCATTCTCTTCTCAGGGGGTCTTCCTGATCCAGGGATGGAACCCAGGTAGGAGTACATTGCAGGCAGATTCTTTACCATCTGAAACATCAAGGAAGCTCCAATTTAGTAGAATGATCCCTAGCTGACCCTGGTCTCCCAGAACTCGGGAGGGTCCATTGTGACCTAGGAAAAGAACGTGCTGTCCGGGATTCCTGTCTCCTTGGTCTCCTCTGCTAATTGTCAACGTCCACATGGCTTCCGGCCCTCACTGCTTGGCTGGGANTGATCCCTAGCTGACCCTGGTCTCCCAGAACTCGGGAGGGTCCATTGTGACCTAGGAAAAGAACGTGCTGTCCGGGATTCCTGTCTCCTTGGTCTCCTCTGCTAATTGTCAACGTCCACATGGCTTCCGGCCCTCACTGCTTGGCTGGGAAGTGGGCTTGGAGGCGGGGGTGGGGTGTGATAGGAGTCAGGTTGAGAACTCTCTATCGCCAGTTGTGGAGCCTGGGCAAAGGGTCTGTGGCTGGAATCTGGTAAAAATGGCTAGAAGAGGATCATATCTGGGGCTCTGAGCTGCTTCTGCAGAAAAGGGAAAAGGAGAGACTCCCCACATGGGGAGGTGGAGAGGTTTGGGGAGGACAAGGCCAGAGGCTTTCTCCAAGGGGAGAGGGGCTTTGGGAGAGGCCTGTTGAAGCACCCTTGGCCACTATCACAAAGCCCATCTCAAGCAACCTAGTGGGGCCCCGAGCACAACCTGCTTCTCAGCAACCGTGGATCTGATTGCCAGTTCTTCCAGTATCATGCTTTATGCTAAGGAGGCAAAAACTCACAGGCTCAAGCAAGTGCCAGGTCAGCACCTGAGAGTGAGTGCCTTCTTAAAATTGGCCTCCCCCTGGTCTTGGCCCTGAGTGGAAACTTGGCTGTGCCCCTGAGTTTGGTAAAGGTCTGATGGGCCAGTTACTGGCTGCGATTGTGTGTGTGTGTTTGTGTGCCTGTGTGTGTTTGTATGTGTGTGTCTCTGTCTCTGTGGGTATGTGTGTGTGTTTAGGGAGGTTTGCATCCAGACTATAGAGCCAGCTTCTCATCCTACTACTTTCTAGGTGTGTGACTTGGACAAGTTAGTTAATCTTTCTGATCCTCAGTTTCTTTGTACCTGAACGAGAGGTATTATTAGTTTCTTCTTTGTACGTTTGACACGAAGTTTAAGGGGCTTCCCCAGTGGCTCAGCAGTGAAGAATCCACCTGCAATGCAGGAGTTCAGTTCAGTTTAGTTCAGTCGCTCAGTTGTGTCCGACTCTTTGCGACCCCATGAATTGCAGCACACCAGGCCTCCCTGTTCATCACCATCTCTCGGAGTTCACTCAGACTNGGCATCACCAACTCAATGGACATGAGTTTGAGTAAACTCTGGGAGTTGGTGATGGATGGGGAGGCCTGGCATGTTGCAGTCCATGGGGTTACAAGGAGTCAGACATGACTGAGAGACTGAACTGAACTGAACTGAACTGATAACAAAGCTGTTCACAGGAATATTGTGAAACTTAGGTGAGGGTTACTCTTTGCTCTAAGGAAAAAGATGTTACACAATCAAAGACACTGTCTCTTAAAAAATGTGTTGAAAATACAAACACATCTTTAAAGACACGGTAGTATTCACAGTATTGAGCTAGAAAAAGATGGAAGTAAAAATATTCTCCTTCAATATTAAGTAGTCTTCTTACCCCTTTCATACTTCCAATGTATCTATTATTTCTGTATTTTAGGAAAAGCAGTGTGGTGGAGGAAGGGATAACAGAGTTATTCTGATGAAGAATAAAAGTATGGAATTAAAATAGTTCAAAATAACTAAAACTCTACCTTATGTGCTTCTGTGTGCTAAGTTGCTTCGGTCATGCCTGGTTTTGAGACAGTATGGACTGTAGCTCGCCAGGCTTCTCTGTCCATGGGGGTTTTCCAGGCAAGAATACTGAAGTGGGTTGCCATGTCCTCTTCCAGGGAATATTCCTGACCCAAGGATCGAACTTGCATCTCTTTTGTCTCCTGCGTTGGCAGGTGGGTTCTTTACCACTAGCGCCACCTGGGAAGCCCAGAACTCTATCTTGGTACTCGCACTTTGAAAACTGAGTGTTTAGGAGAAACAGGCAAACATTGTTTGGAGGGAACAAAGAAGTTTAAAATTATTTTGCAAAATATCTGGCCTTTTCACAATGGCTTAGAGTAAATATTTTTTAAATATTCTGCTAAATATGCAGAATGTGTGATTTGACCAATATAGCTGGTAGAAGTAAGAACTTAAATACTTCAAATGAAATCCAGAGTACATAAAACATCAGTTCAGTTCAGTCACTCAGTCGTGTCTGACTCTTTGTGACTCTATGGACTGCAGCACACCAGGCTTCCCTGTCCATCACCAACTCCCAGAGCTCACTCAAATTCATGTCCATTGAGCCAGTGATGCCATCCAGCCATCTCATCCTCTGTCATCCCCTTCTCCTACCACCTTCAATCTTTCCCAACATCAGAGTCTTTTCAAGTGAGTCAGTTCCTAAAACATATCACTGCCTAAATTCTACTCAATATCTTGTTATGTGTGATGAGAAAAGAATGTTGTACAATGAAAGAAATGCAGAAAGTAAATGATTGTGTTTATGAAAATAAATAGGCCCAGAGGAAATTAATTCATTTAGAAAATATTTATTAAGGACCTATTACTTTCTAGGCACTATTTAGAGAAATGAAAATTAAAACAACCTATTAAAATGCAAAAGCAGTGAGAGTAATGAGGTAATATCACTGACGCTAGGGAAAAATAGCTTTCTATTGCATGTTGTATCATAAATTGGTTCAATTTTTCTAGAAAATCATCGGCCCATATATTCCAAAATTTATAGAAATATTTCTACTTTTCGACCTAGTTATTTCACTTTGGGGAATAAACTTCAAAGAAATAAAAGAAAAGCAAAATGACTTTACAAGAACAAACAAAGCAGTCTTATTTTTAATAAAAGCTGACAAAAAGGGCACAAGGCTGAATATGCATGTTCACGACAAAATGAATGTGTATTAGTACACTTACAAAGATAGAAAGATAATGATGTTAACTTTTTTATTCACTAGCTATTTATTAGGCGTTTATGTGGGCCAGGCATAGCCCTAAGGGCTGGGGATCCAGAGCAGATTGAGTGTGGTGTCTGCTAGGGCCTGTGTCTTTGTGCGCAGTGGAAAAATACAGCCTCTCTGGGCAAATGCAGTCCTGTAGGTAAAGCTTGGCCAGAAAAATGCCCCCTTTTGCAAAGTAAAGGGCACCTGTGCACAAGGCGAGTGCAACAGCAGGGCTCACGCTCAGGAACGGAGCACGGGCTGCACTGCAGACCTCCCAGCCCTGCCCTGGACGTCCTGACCAGAGGGTGACTGGCCCAACCACACGGAGTAGTCCTGGTGCTTACAGTTTAGTGAGGAAGGAAGGGAGATGCTGAGGAAATAGATGCACCGGTGAATGCATGATTACAAAGGCAAGGGCCCCGAAAGAAAGGAATGGAGCCCAACCAGAGCATACAGTGAGGAGACCAGGGAGGTCCCTACAGTGGAGAATACAAGAAGTCCCGAAGAACCTGAGATTAGGTTAACGGGGTGGGCAGTGCATTTGGGCAGAGGTAAAAACTCCCCATGGTTGCTATGGAAAAACAGCATGGATATTCTTCCAAAAAATTAAGACTGGAACCACCATATGATCCAGTTGTTCCACTTCTGTATGTTCATCCAAAGAAAACAAAGACTAATTTGAAAAGATATATGCACCCCTAAGCTTGTTCATTGCACCTCTATTTATAATAGCCAGGATATGGAAACAGACTAACTGTCCATCAGTGAAAGAATGAAGAAGATGTGGTATATGTAAAATACATAACCAGTGGGAATTTGCTATAAGATGCTGGGAGCTTATCTTGGTGCTGTTACAACCTAGAGATGTGGGATGGGGTGGGAGGTGGGAGAGAGGTTCAAGCGGGGGGACTTCTGTATACCTATGGCTGATTCATGTTAATGTATGACAGAAACCAGCAAACCAACAGTGTTGTAAACAACTATTCTCTGATTAAAAATATATAAATTAAAAAGAAAAGACATGGTAGATACATCCAACGGAATTCTACTTGGCCATAGAAAGATGAAATCTTGCCATTTGCAACAAAGATGGAACTTGAGAGTATTGTACTGGGTGAAATAAGTCAGACAGAGGAAGACAAATACTGTATGTTTTTACTCATATGTGAAATATAAAAAAAAAAGTGCAAAATAAATGAATAAACCAAACCAAAACCAAAACATAGATACAGAGAACAGAATAGTAGTTACCATAAGGGGTTTGGAGGACAGTGAAATGGATAAAAGCGGTCAACTATATACAGAGATGAAAACTACACTTTTGGTGCTAAGCTTGCAGCAGTATAAGTCAAAATGTAATTCAGAAAACGAAGATCATGGCATCTGGTCCAATCACTTCATGGGAAATAGATGAGGAAACACTGGAATTAGTGTCAGACTTTATTTTTTGGGGCTCCAAAATCACTGCAGATGGTGACTGCAGCCATGACATTAAAAAACGCTTACTTCTTGGAAGAAAAGTTATGACCAACCTGGATAGCATATTGAAAAGCAGAGACATTACTTTGCCAACAAAGGTCTGTCTAGTCAAGGCTATGGTTTTTCCTGTGGTCATGTATGGATGTGAGAGTTGGACTGTGAAGAAGGCTGAGCGCCGAAGAATTGATGCTTTTGAACTATGGTGTTGGAGAAGACTCTTGAGAGTCTCTTGGACTGCAAGGAGATCCAACCAGTCCATCCTAAAGGAGATCAGTCCTGGGTGTTCACTGGAAGGACTAATGTTGAAGCTGAAACTCTAATACTTTGGCCACCTCATGCAAAGATTTGACTCATTGGAAAAGACCCTGATGCTGGGAGGGATTGGGGGCAGGAGGAGAAGGGGACGACAGAGGATGAGATGGCTGGATGGCATCCCTGACTCGATGGAAATGAGTTTGAGTAAACTCCCGGAGTTGGTGATGGACAGGGAGGCCTGGAGTCGCGAAGAGTCAGACAGGACTGAGCAACTGAACTGAACTGAATGTATAGATGAACCATATCTAATGTTATAAACCAATATTACCTCATTTTTAAAATTGAAAATTAGGAAAAAATAAACCAACCCTCCACGGTTGGTTGGCATGTGGCACATTCAAGGAATTGAAGTATGGATTAAAGCGGGCAAGGGGAGTGTGGTACACCCTGCAGTGGAGAGGTAGGCACGAGCTGGACTCTGCTGGGTCTTGGAGGTCAGGCAAGAGCTGTGATCTTATTGTCTGATCTTTTTTCTAAGAAAGCACTGACAGCATTGAGTGGTTTGAGTGGTTTGAAGCTTTAAGCAGGAGGGCAATGACATGATCATCCTTGTTTCTGAAAGACCCCCCAGCCTACGAGTGGGGCCTGGATTACAGAAGGCGTGGTGGTTGGTGTGGGAGACTTGGAGCAGCCGTTGCAGTTGTCCAGGGAGGTGGTATGGACGGCAGTGTGGGCAGCAGAGAAGGAAAGGTACAAATGATCAGAGACAAACTTTGGAGGTGAAACTGATAGGTATCAGGAGTGGACCGGCCACGTAGGGTGAGTTGAAGGGGTGCCATGCAAACCTTTTTTTTTTTCCCCTAGTAAATTTCAAAAGTTAACAGTGTAAAGAGCTTAGTTTTATATTAGTTTCCCGGGACTGCTGTAACAAATTCCTGCAAAACCAGGGTCTACCAACAACAGATATTTATTCTCTCACAGTTCTGGAGGCCAGAAGTCCAAAATCAAGATGCTGGCAGGGCTGGCTCTCTCCGAGGTCTCTAGGAAAGAATCCTGTCTTGCCTCTTCCAGCTTCTGGTGGTTCCAGGAGTTCCTTGGCTGTGGCTGTGTAACTCCAATTTCTGCCTCCATCTTCACATGGCCTTCCCCTCTCCTCCCTGTGTTTGTGTGTCTTCTCTTCTGTATCATGTGAGGACACTTGTCACTGGATTTAGGGCCCATCCGAGAAAATCCAGAATGATCTCACCCTGAGATCTTTAGCTTAACTACTTCTGCAAACTCTTCTCCCCACCTCCCCCCACCGCCGACTCACAGGTTCCAGGGATTAGGGCATGGATATATCTTTGTGGGGGCCAATGTTCAACCCACTACAGGCATTATGTGAATAATCTTTTATATACTCCTTGACTTCCTTGGTGGCTTGGACGGTAAAGCATCTGCCTACAAGGCGGGAGACCTGGGTTCCATCCCTGGGCTAGGAAGACGGTGACCCATTCCAGTATTCTTGCCTGGAAAATCCCAAGGACGGAGGAGCCTGGAAGGCTACAGTCCATGGGGTCGCAAAGAGTTGGACACAACTGAGCGATTTCACTTTCTTTCTTTCTTTTTTCACTTTGTATGGGCTACCAGGACTGACCTTTATGCACACATATTGTCTCCACAAGTCATTTGAGAAGCTCTGAGAGGTCTGCCCTCACTTCCCAAAGCAACTGCTAAATCTAAAGGATTGATCCTTGTGAAACCTTTTTAGTTTATGTAACCTCCTGTGTATGCTCCATCACTGAGTGCAATCCGAGCATTTTATCACCTGCTATTGGAATCTTGCTGTTTCCTTGTCTCTTATTTGTAAGGCCCTTGGAGGAGGTGATGGTTTACCATTCTTGTTCACCAGGCCAGGTGTGGCCCTTCCATGAGGTACTTCACATTATGCTGTAAGGTGTCTCGAATATAATTTTTTTTAATCAAATCACAATTAACTACTTAATTAATTAAAGATTTCTGAATAGCACCTGCAAACTATTTTGGATGGCAGAATATCGGTGAAAATCAACACATTGTATAGTTTCTCTATAGCTGCTGGTGACTTAAAGATGGAAAGTTTTAGTTCTTACATTTTAATTGCTTAGTCTATTAAGATCCATTTGAACAAAGTAATTATAAATTAGTGGTAATTCCTGCTGTAAAGTCATGCATGAAATGCTAAGGAACAACAGGGAGCAAGCAGCTGCTTATTTTGGTGGAGGTTAGAGGTGCTTCCCCTGGAGAAGGGCATGGCAACCCACTTCAGTATTCTTGCCTGGAGAATCCCATGGACAGAGGAGCCTGGCAGGCTACAGTCCAGGGGTCGCAAAGAGCTGGACCCAACTGAACGATTAAACAGCAGCAGTAGAGATGGCTTCAGAGAGGTGACATGTGAATTGAAGTCTTGAGAAGCTAACAGATATTTTCCAGGGGGAGATTATCCAAAGAAAGATGAAACCAGTAGGGATTCCTATTGAAATCATAAGAGGAGCACTAGCAAGGGGAAAATTTCAGATGCATTTTCAGGAAAAGTGAGATTTTTAACAGATGCAGAAGAAGGAGAGGAAGCGGTTAAATATATTCAGTGAATAAGACTTGGCAATAAATGTATTTGTGAAAAAAAAAAAAAAAAAACCCAACAGTGGAGTCAGAACAACTGCAAGGCCGTTGCCCAGCAGACCCTGCGTCTCTCTATTAAAAATGGGGTGTCTGTACTCTTCAGATGTTAATTGGAAATGTGGTCTGGGTTTTCTCCATGACAGGCTGTAAATCTATATTTCAGTCAGGGCTTTGCTCTTTTGGATTCGTATGTAATGTCCTTGAAAGCCCTCGGTTCTTTTCTTTCTTTCTTTTTTTTTTCTTCCAAAGAAAAAAGAACCTTCTTCAAAAAGTTACATGATGGTGTTGGACTTAGCTTGTTTTTACAAAGGTCACAGCATTTTTGAGTAGTAAACACGATTGCTAGATCTTTCCAGTATCTAGATATTTGGCAGGCAAGCCTCCATTGCTGGAATAAATAACTAGAGTGCCAGGGGCATATGACAGCTGTGGGCCTGTGAAGCCTGGGAGTATCTGGGAAAAAGCAGACGCATCCTCTCTCTCCTCAACCACAGCCAAGAAGACGATTGAGGCAGAAATCTCCCTGTTGCTTGAATTAACCAGATTATTGAGCAAAGTTAGAGCTTGTCTGGTCTACTGGTTTCAATTTGGGCTTACAAGCCCAGTGCGTAACAGGAGATTTATTTGAGAAACTGCTGTCAAGAATCTAAGAGTCCTTTCAAAAGCAACTCAGCAGCACCTGGATTGTATTTTTAGAGTATTTCCTCCCATGATGATAATATCAGCAATTAACGTACTTGTATTTATAAAGCCTTATTCTTCAGGGAGTACTCGACCCTTGAGAGAGGTCACCTAATTAATTTCTGCAATGTTTTAGATTAGACTGTTGCTTGTTTTGTGACCTTGAAGATTGCAGTGATTATTAAGTCACTAAAATATTAAATCCCTTTGCAAGGACTCCCAGTAAGGAAGCAATAAGAAACAGGCAAAGAACACACAAAGACCTGGACATTCTGGGAAGCGTTTTCACTCCTGCCACAGAGCAGGACCCCCACAGGCGTGCCCACCCTGTTTTAAGCAAGGAGGAAAAATTAAAAAAGAGAATTCACATTTTCATGAGAGAAATAACATGCTTCAATATTCTAAGGAAACCTTAGTCATGCTCATATAAACTCATCTGAAATTAGTCATATCTCTGGAACCTTGAAGATAACTTCTTAGCAGCTCTGAAATAAAAGGGTGAATGAGCACCTTTCTTCCTGGTATGGTAGAAAGATCACTTGACCATGATCCATGAAACTTATGTTTGAATATTGTCGCTTTCACTTATTAGCTATATTATCCTGGGCAAAATAATTGATGCTTTGGAATTACAATTTTCCCAATAGTGAAATGGATATGTTAATATCTGCTTGACAGTGCATTCTACCTTAAGGGCCAAAATCCTAGTTCAAGCCTCCATCATCTTTCACTTGAACCACTGCAACTGACCTCTAACTGATCTCCTGCATTTCATTCTTGTTCCACTGCTGCCTTTTCTCCACATAGCTGTTAGAGTGGTCTTTTAACATCACAATTCAAATTGTATCATTCTTTTGCTTAAAATTCTCCACTGGCATCCATTGGTATTTCGAATAAAATGCAAGCCCCTTATCATGGCCTAAAAGATCTGTACAGTCTGGTCCTTGCCTACCTCTTTGCCCCCGTCACCCCACAGGGCCCCTCATTCACTGAGCTCCAGCCATACTGACCTCTGTGACATTCAACCAGACATGGCCGCCTTCACTCTAGCCTTCCTCTAGCGGTTGCATCATCCAGGAGGCTCTTCTGCCACGTCTGGATGCTTGCTCCATTTACTCTCTCAAGGCCCAGTTGGAATACTATCTGTCCAGAGAGGTGTCCCTGGACACTGTATGTGAAGTGGCATCCCTTGTCACTTTCCAACAATTTTTACCTCTATAGCAGTTATCACAATGGGAGTTTATCTTATCTAGTTAGTTGTTTATTTATTGTGAGCTTTATCCCATAAGACTGTAAGCTCTTGTTCACTGTTTACACAGTACAACCTTGGTGGCTCAGAGGTTAAAGTGTCTGCCTCCAATGCGGGAGACCTGGGTTTGATCCCTGGGTTGGGAAGATCCCCTGGAGAAGGAAATGGTAACCCACTCCAGTACTCTTGCCTGGGGAATCCCATGGACGAAGCCTGGTAGGCTACAGTCCATGGGGTCACAAAGAGTCGGACACGACTGAGCGACTTGACTTCACTCCCAGAGTTTAGAGCAATACCTGACAGTCTAGCATGTACTAGGCGCTCAAAATAAGGGTTTATCAGATGAATACATGAGTATACTAATATATATGAAAAGTTTAGCTCATAACATGCTTAAATTTGCTGTCTGTAGCATCAGACCTTTGTATCCACAGGTTGTGCATTTGCACACAAGGCTGTGCAGGCTGGTCTGTTGAATCCTGGGGTGTGGAGCCCTCTGTAGGAGGGACCTACATACACAAATGGCTGATTCTACTATGCTATTTTACATAAGGAACTTGAGCACTGGTGAAATTTGATAACTGTGGGGGTTCTGGAACCAATATCCTGGTAGATATTAAGGGTCAACTATTCTTACTCTTGGGGACTCACTTTTAGGACAAACTTCTCCCGGCCAATAGCAAATAATAACAATAGCTAATATCTATTGAGCTCCTAATAGATGCTGAACATTGCTCTAAGTGCCTTTAATGAATTAACTCACTTATCAACCCTCTAAGATATGTGTTATTATTATCCAAATTATTAAGATGAGGGACTGATGGTTCAGGTAACAAAGAAACAAAGATTTTTGTTCCTAAGTAGAGGGATGGGGATTTGGACTCAGGTAATTTGGTCCCACAGCGATAATCATTATCACTCATCTACTCAAATACTGTCTTATCCTGGCATTCAAGCTTTCCAACAACCTGATGTCTAGCTCTCCCAATCTCTTCTTTCGTCATTCACCCATTCATTCATGCACACATCCATTGTTCAACATATATTGAGTAAATACCTTATGCCAGGCACTGACCTAAGTTTTGGGCTTAAATGGTCTTTGGAGGAAGGGAAAGGATAAATAGAAATGTGAAAATCTTTATTTTATCCATGTTGTCAGCACAATAAAGCCACTGATGAATTTGAGCAGGAGCTATACTTATTTTACGACTTAAGACTTCTCTTCTATGAAAAATGACAGTCTTCAACATTTACAGGGTGTCTTTTGGATACCTGATTTCTCCAAACACTGCCCCAGCTTTCAGCGTAACCAGAACTTGAGTGCCATCAGCACCTCCAAGAACTTGGACTTCTCCTTGCTTGATGATATACATTTCCTTGCCAATTTCTCCCTGTATGCCAAATAAAGAGGAAATGATAGTCACTTTATTCTCGACAATTATGTCCCAAATTAAAGAAATATAAACTCCTCTAGATGAATAAACATAAAAGAAGGAAGTGTAAAAGTAATTATTTGAAGACTTGAGGGAGTTACGGGCATTAGTTTGACATATCGTGTGAAAAGAAATGGTAAGGACAGTGATACTCTTCAAAATGAGAGCACTGTGTGCCGTCACTGGACAGGCAAAGATATTTCAGCTGGCACATTGTTTCAGGAATGGGATTGGAGAGAGGAAAGTAGAGATTGTAAGAATAGCAACCTTTTCTTTTTCATTTTTTGGTGACCACTGCTTTGCTTTGAAGAAATTGCTAAATTTATCCAGAAAGTATGGGTTACAGTCATCCGAAGACGGAGTCTACTCTTCTGCCTATAGCACTGAGATCTCATTTTAGTGCCTGGGGCATAGGAGACCTTTACGCTATTATTCTTGTTCCACATTGAAAGTGTTAATGCAGCAAGTTGTTTTTATTCAGTTCTTGTTTATCTCTGGGGACCCTGGAACCAGGGCAATGACCCTTGTTTAAAGCCCCGAGAACTAAACTCCTGGAGTGTTCACATAGCCACTGGTTAATGATGCTATTTTGTATGCCTCAGGCAGCATGGCGGGATGCACCCGGCTGTCAACACTGTTTAATGTGAACACAAAGATTTATGATGTGTACTTGGTGTCTAGTTTGTAGTCTGAACCATGGCTGGTCATGTAGATATGTGACCAGACCCATTTAAAAACTCTAGACTCCAAGACTTTGAGTTTTCCTAGGCAGAGATATTTTGTCCTTGTCCACAGAGGATGATAAAGATGAACTTCATGTGACCCTCATGGAAGTAGGACCTAGTAAATCTGCACCTTATTTTTCTAGTCTTTGCCTATGAATGTCTTTTTCTTGCTTTTCCTGCACTGTGTGCTTTACTCTAATAAATCTTAAGTGATAAATACCACTTTATATTGAGTCATGCAAATCAACAAACTAGTGGGTGAGTTTGGGACCCTGGGAATACATCTCACTCCAGGATACAAAAAGAACAAACATGCTTTACAAGAGACCTGAATGGCACTTGGGTCAAGAAAAGCTATTAAGCTTTAAATAAGACAGTTGTCATAATACTAGGCAGACTGGATAATAGTACCTATATGTCTTAATGAGTTGAGTCTTGATCAATCTGAGCAATTAAAAATAGCATAAATACAATAAATTCTCTTATACTTGGCTTAGGAGGGGACTAGATTATTTGAGTTCATCAAATATTCTTGTTAATCATATTTTCAGAAGATCAGAACACACTAAAATTAATTTGGGATTAAACAATGTTGACTATAGTTTCTGCTCTGCAAAGACAGACAGTGTCTCCTTTGTTCCAGGGCTAAGCACAGGAATTATGACACAGACAACACATTTATGAGTAATTTATAATGTCACCATTCTCTGGGGGGGTCTTTAATACCAAGGGTTATTTTCCTGATCACGACTTACTGTCACATTCTAACTGTTAGGTTAAGTTCAAAGTTTTTAGGTTCTACCTCTTAGCTGACATCTGTGACATTCTCACTTTATCTCCCTATGACTTTTATGAGGAAGTTAGCGTAGGCATTATTATTTTCATTTTACAGAAAGAAAATAAAGGCACAGATTGACTTACTGGCTAATATTTGGCTGAGTAACCAATGCTCCATGACAGTAATTAGAAGCAAAAGGAAGCCTAGAATGCACATCTCTGGATGAAGCAATGCAAAAAGTATATTCAAATTCTGCATTGTGGAGAATATTAAGCATATATTTATTCCCAAATGTAGATCTAAGTACACATTCCAATACAGATGGATCTAATTAGAGTTATTTCCATAATATCAATACTGATAATACATCTTGTATTTTGCAAAGTATTTTTAAACTCACAATGTCAGATTTTACATTGCTCCTTATTTTATGCCTGTGTTTGTTTGATCAGAACATGCTACTTTATAGCTGCAAAATATTTTCATAGACATTAACTTATTTAATTCTTGCAAAAATCTCAGTGAGGTCATATAGGAAAGATATCATTAGTTTTATTTAAATTTGGTGGTGTGTAAGTCACTCAGTCATGTCTGACTCTTTGCAACCCCATGGACTATATAGCCTGCCAGGTTCCTCTGTCTATGGAATTCTCCTGGCAAGAATATGGGAGTGGTAGCCATTCCTTTCACCAGGGGATCTTCCTGACCCAGAGATCGAACTCAGGTCTCCTGCTTTGCAGATCAGATTCATTACCATCTAAGCCACCAGTAGAGACTTGAAAAGTTAAGTGTCTTGGGCAAATTTGTGAGGCTGGCAGATGGTAGCATTAGAGCTGGCAACACCTATGTCACCTGACCATATAATATGCATATTAAATATGATGTAATATATCTATACAGATAGGCCGTTTTTAATGATGAATCCAGTATCAAGACTGATCTCTTTAAAACCAACAAAATAGCTATGAATTATTTTTAAAATGAGGGAAAGTGTCTGAAAATGAGTTTTTCAAGAGATACTCCAAGAAGTAATGATTAGAACATGGTCATATTCCTTCATTTTTTGCATGAAGTCATTCTCAAGGAACTGGAATGATTTTTCAAAGGCAGTTTTTACAGCTGACTGGAGGTAGAAGTACATAATGGGTACTTAAATATAGTTCATCACTTTTAATTATTTTTTAATGATCATTTCAATAATTTTCCAAGGAGAATCTGGCATAATCACCGAACCAAAACTTCCACTATTTCTCGCATATTTCTAGGCTAATTTAAGACTTTCCTGCAAGTTTAATTAGCATTCAAATGAAGTAGACATTCCTTAGAGAAGAAGGTCTGGCAGCATGTGCAAAATAAGACCAAACTAAGCTTTTGTGGTTGGTTTATGTGCTAATTTGGAGAAAGTATAGAAATGCAAGCACTTCATATACAATAGGGTAACCCTTCCTGAGAGAGTATATAAAATTTTCAGAGTTCCCCTGTGAAAGGCTATTCCAAGGCTGGCAGGGGTATTATGACACTCAAATTAATTCTGGCAAATTAATCCTGGGAAAACTCCCAAACACTCTTTGAAGCAGTCCAAGCTAACCACTCAGTAAGTTTAGGAGCCATCCAGAGGATGAGGGCTTCTCTGGTGGCTCAGACAGTAAAGAACCTGCCTGCAAAGCAGGAGACTCAGGTTCAATCCCTGGGTTGGGAAGAGGGGAATGGCTACCCGCTTCAGTATTCTTGCCTGGAAAATTCCATTGACAGAGGAGCCTTGCTGGCTACAGTCCATGGGGTCACAGAGTCAGACACGATGGAGTGACTAACACTTTCACACTTTCAAGCATATGTATCTAACTCCTTTGGGGAAACTTGGAAATGCCAACCCAGTGTTAGGAGATGCTTAGAGGATTAGGGAGGTCAGCAGACTCAGTCCTGAGCCCTGCCATTTCTTCAATTATTTAACGACCTCTAATGATCATGTTTGTTGTTTGTTTTCTTTCCCTTTTCCTACAGTGATTTGTGGAAATGATAAAGCAAAAGCAAAGCTGAATTCAGCTGTCTAAAATCTGGTCAAGTAACCACTTTTCATCTCTGTCTATGTCTCAGTTCAGTTCAGTCGCTCAGTCATGTCCAACTCTTTGCGACCCCATGTATTGCAGCACGCCAGGCCTCCCTGTCCATCACCAACTCCCAGAGTTAACTCAGACTCATGTCCATCGAGTCNTGAAACCAGCTTTAACATCTGGAAGTTCATGGTTCACATACTGTTGAAGTCTGGCTTGGAGAATTTTGAGCATTATTTTGCTAATGTGTGAGATGAGTGAAATTGTGTGGTAGGTAGTTGGAGCATTCTTTGACATTGTCTTTCTCACTTAATACCATAACAAACAACTTCCGGCATCTTTTTTTCCTGACCAGAAGTAAAGCCCTGAGCCTTTGGAGTGGGAGCACTGACTCCAAGACCCTAGATGACCTGAGAATTAACCCTAAGGAGTATCAAATAGTGAGTATTCACACAAAGGAAACCACCTGAATACAGGACCTGGCATCACCCAATCACCAGTAGCACCCTGTGAGGACACCTCATCTAAACAACAAACAAAACAAAAATACAAACCAAATCATCAGCAGCTAGGATCACCACCTTACTCAGCCTTGCCCATCAGAGGAAAAACAAACAAAAACTCAGCACGAACCTCACTCTGTACAAAGCCCACATAAACCACTGGACCAACCTTAAGAGGGCAGAAACCAAAAGGAAGAAATAATTCAACCTTCTTCAAGGAAAGAACTCAACCTTTCTTGAAGCCTTGGAAAAAGAGACCTCAAATACAATAAGTTAAAAAAAAATAATGAAAAGGCAGAGAAATACTGTACAAATGAAGGAACAAACTAGAAACACAGAAGTCCAAATTTTAAAAAAAGAAGAAATAAACAATCTAACCAAAAAATAATTCAGAATAATGATAGTAAAGATCAAAATCTTTGAAAACAAAATGGGGAAAATGCAAGAATCGGTTAACAAAGACCTAGGCAGTGGCACCCCACTCCAGTACTCTTGCCTGGAAAGTCCCATGGATGGAGGAGCCTAGTGGCCTGCAGACCATGGGGTTGCTAAGAGTCGGACATGACTGAGTGACTCCACTTTCACTTTTCACTTTCATGCATTGGAGAAGGCAATGGCAACCCACTCCATTGTTCTTGCCTGGAGAATTCCAGGGACGAGGGAGCCTCGTGGGCTGCTGTCTCTGGGGCCACACAGAGTTGGACACGACTGAAGTGACTTAGCAGCAGCAGAAGAATTAAAGAATAAACATACAAACAACACAATTACTGAAATTAAAAATACTATAGAAGGAATCAATAGCAGAATATCTGAAGCAGAAGAATGAATCAGTTAGCTAGAAGATAAAATTGTAAAATAACTTCTGAAGAGCAGAATAAAGTAAAAAAAGATGAAAAGAACTGAGGACAGTCTCAGAGACCTCTGGGACCATATCAAATGCACCAACATTCGAATTATAGGGGTTCCAGTAAAGGAAAAGAAAAAGAGATTGTAAGAGAAAATTTTTGAAGAGATTATAGGTGAAAATTTCCCCAACATGAAATAGTCAATCAAGTCCAAGAGACACAAAGAGTTCCATACAGGATAAACCCAAGGAGAAACTCACCAAGACCCATACTAATCAAACTAACAAAGACTAAACACAAAGAAAGAATATCAAAAGCAGCAAAGGAGAAGTAACAAGTGACATGCAAGGGAAACTTCATACACTTTTCCGTTGATCTTTCAGCAGAAACTCTGCAGGCCAGAAGGGAATGGCAGGATATATTTAAAGGAACTCATTTAAAATTGATAGAAAAATAAAAAAGCTTTTCAGACAAGCAAAAGTTAAGAGAATTCAGTACCACCAAACCAGTTTTACAACAAATGTCAAAAGGACTTATATAGTCAAGAAATAACACAGAAGAAAAAAACCCTAAAAAATCAACCCCAAACAATTAAGAAAATGGCAATAGCAATATATGTATCAATAATTACTTTAAATTTAAATGGTTTAAATGCTCCAACCAAAAGACATAGACTGGCTGAATGGATACAAAAACAAGACCTGTAAATATGCTGTCTACAAGAAACCCACTTCAGACATAAAGATACAAATAGACTGAAAGTGAGAGGATGGAAAAATATATTCCATGTAAATAGGAAGCAAAAGAAAGCTGGAGTAGCAATCCTTATATCAGACAAAATAGACATTGAAATAAAGAAGATTACAAGAAATAAGGAAGAACACTACATAACAATCAAGAGCTCAAACCAAGAAGAAGACATAACAATTGTAAATATCCAAGCATCCAACATAGGAACACTACAATACACAAGCCAAACACTAACAGACATAAAAGGAGAAATTGACAGTAACACAATAATAGTAGAAGGATTTAACACCATACTCACACCAATGGACAGATCATCAAAACAGAAAATTAATAAAGAAACACAAGTCTTAAATGATACATTANCACTCTTCCCCCATCTATTTCCCATGAACTGATGGGACCAGATGCCATGATCTACTATTAATTAAATCCCTTCTTTAAAACAGAAACGGAAGCAGAGAAATGTGGCTTGGGTCTCATGTCTTTTCATTTCTGCTCTTCTCTTTGCTTACTTTTTTCCCTTCCTTCGTGTTCAACTGATCTGTTTTTATTACTAAGTGATGAATGTGATGTAAGGAAGAAATTAGAAATGAGAAGGCTCCATCTACTCTGCATTTCACACTTTGTTAAGCAAGTTTTCATTGCTTAGGGGCATGAGTGCTAAAGTTTCTATGAGTTGTCTCAATTTTCAGTCCTTGCTGCTGTTGGAATAAATTGAAATGCTATTTGGGTGCATTAAGGCCATGCCATCCTAAACGCATCATTGATTGAAAGAAGTCCTTAAATCGAGCTGTGGTTTGCATTTCCCATTTTGATGAAAATGATTTCATATCATCAGTATGCCCACTTTTAATCTGGGCTTATTTGTGTGGGCTTATATACTCTTGCCTGGAAAATCCCATGGACAGAGGAGCCTGGTGGGCTGCAGTCCATGGGGTCGCTGAATCGGACATGACTGAGTGACTTCACTTTCACTTTTCCCTTTCATGCATTGGAGAAGGAAATGGCAACCCACTCCATTGTTCTTGCCTGGAGAATCCCAGGGATGGCGGAGCCTGGTGGGCTGCCATCTATGGGGCTGCACAGAGTTGGACACGACTGAAGTGATTTAGCATATATTCCTCAGATGGTAAAGAATCTGCCTGCAATGTAGGAGACCCAGATTTGATCCCTGGGTCAGGAAGACTTCCCTTTGGAAGAAAGGAATGGCAACCCACTCCAGTATTCTTGCCTGGAGAAATCCTGACAAGAGAAGCCTGGCAGGCTATAGTCCCTGGGGTCGCAAAAAGTCGGACATGACTGAGCAGCAATGCTTTCACACTGTATTCCTGGTTTCATTAATATCACAATGTCTCATCCACATTTTCCTCTTTTACTACTAGAAGAGAGCTCCTTCTCAGTTGCCCTCTGTCATTCTTCTCCACTGACTGACTTCTTCCATAAATACTGTTTTTCTTCAAAGGTACAACCTTGGTCTTTTTCACGTACCTTTTGTTGATCTTCTTATGATATCAATTCCTTCATATGCTGGTTCCTAAAGATTTACCTCCAGTTGTATCCTCTCTCACAGACTACATTATTTCCATCTCTGCACCTGGGTGCCTTAAAGACCTTCCCTCTATTTGACTTTGTCTTTCGCCATTATCCTACTTGATTATGTGCTTCAATTCCTGAGTTTGTCAAGTTCTGCCTTGCCTCATGTCCCCACGTCTTCATCTAAAAACCTATCCTCTCTAGTTTTATTTTCCTTTTTTTTTAAACTAGAGAACTATTTCTGTTTAGATTTTCACAAAGATCATGTCTGACAATCTGACAATCTCCTCACCTCTGAGTCCTCCAATCTAAATTAAGTGCCTTTGCCACCACACAAATTCTGTGTTCCCTTCATAGAAGTTAGCGCATTTTGGAGTTACACATTTATTTAATTTGTTTATTGTTTGTCTCTTCCATCAGGCCAGTGATATTCAACTTTGGCTGCACGTGAGAATCACCTGGGAGGCCTAAAAAGTATTGATATGTGGGCTTTACCAGACCAGTTGAATTGCTGGGGATGGAGCCCAGACTTCTAAATTCTGGTGATTCTGGTGTAGACTGCGAATTGAATACCGCAGCATCAGACAGTAGGCCTCTGAAGGACAAGAACCACCCTTTTCTGATATATACTGAATATATCCAGTATCTAGCACAGTGCCTGGCCCATAGCATTTCAAAATTATTTATTGAGTTTCACTGAATAAATGACAATAAAATTTTCCAGCTTTTGACTTGTAGTTCCATACATTCTCTCCGTAGACAGTTCCTTCCTTTCTGCTTGAGCTCATGTGAACTTTTTTCCTTTATCTGGAATGCCTGCTTCTTCTTTCTCCTAGTTCATGCTGATTCATTTTTCAGGACTTTGGTGACCAGCATCTTCTCCAGGAGCTCTTACCAGTACCCCAGGGAGAAACATTCTTGATCTATGTCCTACTACAGCTTGTGCTTACTTCTCCTGCCACATTTAACACGTTATTTGGGGATGAAGTGCCTCTTACCCCCACTTGTCTGTAAACTCCCTGGGGTTTTGGATCATCCTTCATTCCTTTGAACCACTCATCATTCTCTATGTCTAATTTTGATTGTTGCCTTCACAACTGATTTAATGTCTCAAGATGAGAAACCCAAGGTCATCATTCCTTCTCTCTCCCTTAAGTTAGTAATAAGAGATGTGCAAAAATACTCATTTTGGAGTTATTTATGATAGCAAACACTTGGAAATTGATTATGATACATTCATAGACTGGAATACTATGCAGCTTTAAAAAGGAGGTTGTAGATTACTTCCTATGATATAGTGTGATGTGACAAAGCAAGTTTCACCCATAAGGAAGGTATGATGCTAATTTTATGAAACAAGCTGTAACTATCCATCAATTGATTTATAAAAGAGATAGGTTGAAATATATCAATAGTGGTTATTTATGGATGGTGGAGCTTTCAGCTTTGTGCTTTTATGTGTTTCCCATGTTAAAAATAATGACCATGTATTACTTTGTAATTACAGTAAAATTAAAAAAATATGGCCTTGATTATCCACTAACTGTGTGAGCTAAATGGAGGTAACCGATAGTTTGCTGAAGACATAAAAGGGGCAGAATCACCTTTCACTTCTTAAGGGAAAAGGTAGAATTAAGGGAAGGTATTTGGAATTAATGGGGTATGACAGTTGATGACTTCCGCATACACAAACCAACTTTTCAGACCACCCACACTCATATGCTATAAGTAATGAAATCCATATTGTCTAATTCTGTTTTGAACTCTGAAAGCACATTGTTTTACAGAATTGCATCTCATGATTATTTCATACTTTGGAACTCACCATAGGCAGATTTTGTTTAAACTGTTCTCCTGACTTATATCTGAACTCCTCAAATATATTTATTTATGAGTCACGCATTTGAAAAATTGCAGGCACTCACCTTTTTGCAGACAAAGTCACCAGGTAAATAGACAATGGACTTCAATCTTAGCAGCATGTCATAAATCATCTGTGTGTCACAGCCCTAAAGAAAGAATAATAAAGAGAAAAATAATCCTTATCAATACAGCTAAGAGGCAAATAGTCCAAGAGATTTTAAAAGGCAGTAAAAATAAACAGTAATAGATTTTTGTCTGTGTTGATGCTAGAATATTAGTTGCCAGTAGATATGGACTTGTATTAGAAAAAAATATAGAAAAAAAAACCCTACAGTATAATAGAATTTAGATGCTGGTCAGATATATTAGATCCCCCTGGAGAAGGGACTAGCTACCCACCCCAGTATTCTTGCCTGGAAAATCTCATGGAGAGAGAGCCTGGCAGGCTGAAGTCCACAGGGTCACAGAGAGTTAGATACAGCTGAGTGACTAAGCATGCACTCCTGCAGATATATTTGGGTTTTAACCCTGTTTCCACTACTTATTGCTATGTATCTATATATCTCATGGCCTCATTTTCCTAGTCTGTTAAATGGGAGTTAAATGGTACTAATTTTGTAATAGTAAAATTTTACTCACGTAAAACTTAACATAACCTTAATAAATGATAAGTATTAAAGATTATGGTAATGTAATGGTAATAACAATTGATTATTAATATATTAACACTGACTAATAAAATATTTGCCACATCTCTTCGTTTTTAATAACATCTTTCATACTCTCTGAGATATTACATTTGCAAACTTGTATGTTTTTCTTCCTCAACTTGTCATCTTCTTTAACTGTACTTAGATACAAAAACAATATCTGTTAAATAAGTGACTGTTCATATTCATTAGTGTAAGAAACAAACTTGATTTGTTTGAAAATATGTCTATATTTGTTCTTTGTCTAAATAATTATAATTTATCTATGTGTGTGTGTGCTTAGTCACTTAGTCATGTCCAACTCTTGGCAAACCCATGAAATGTAACCTGCAGGCTCCTCTGTCCTTGGGGATTCTTCAGGTTGGAATACTGGAGTGGGTGGCCATTTCCTTCTCCAGGGGATCTTCCAGACCCAGGGAACGAACCCAGGTCTCCCACATTGCAAGCAGATGCTTTACCATCTGAGCCACCAGGGAAACCAATAATTTATCTACAAAATTGGTTAAAGAAAAATCTGTAGATGTTCCAAAAATCTCACCTCACATAGTGATTTTGAATTTTCTACTTTCATTAGACTTTCTACTCCTCATAGTCAACAAAAGAGTCCAAAGTGCAGTACTTGGGTGCAATCTCAAAAATGACAAAATGATCTCTGTTCATTTCCAAGGCAAACCATTCGATATTATAGTAATCCAAGTCTATGCCCCAACCAGTAATGCTGAAGGAGCTGAAGTCGAACCATTCTATGAAGACCTACAACACCTTATAGAACTTACAGGACTTCAAAAAAGAAGTCCTCTTCATTAGAAGGGACAGGAATGCAAAAGTAGGAAGTCACGAGATACCTGGAATAACAGGCAAATTTTGCCTTGGAGTACAAAATGGAACAGGGCAAGACTAAGAGTTTTGCCAAGAGAACACACTGGTCACAGCAAACACCTTCTTCCAACAACACAAGAGAAGACCCTCCACATCGACATCACCAGATGGTCAACACTGAAATCAGATTGATTATATTCTTTGCAGCCAAACACGGAGAAGTTCTATGCAGTCAGCAAAAACAAGACCAGAAGCTGACTGTGGCACAGACTTTGAACCCCTTATTGTCAAATTCAGACTGAAATTGAAGAAAGTAGGGAAAACCACTAGACCATTCAGGCACAACTTAAATCAAATCCCTTACATTGCATTACAGTGGAAGTGACAAATAGATTCAAGGGATTTGATCTAATAGACAGAGTGCCTGAAGAACTATGGATGGAGGTTTGTGACATTGTACAGTAGGCAGTGATCAAGACAGTCCCCAAGAAAAAGAAATGAAAAATGATTGTCTGATGAGGCCTTACAAATAACTGAGAAAAGAAGAGAAGCTAAAGGCAAAGGTGAAAAGGAAAGATATACCCATTTGAATGCAGAGTTCCAAAGAATAGTAAGGAGAGATAGAAAGCTTTCCTCAGTGATCAATGCAAAGAGACAGAGGAAAAGAACAGAATGGGAAAGATGAGAGATCTCTTCAAGAAAATTAGAGATACCAAGAGAACATTTCATGCAAAGATGGGCTTAATAAAGGACAGAAATGGTATGGACATAACAGAAGCTGTTAAGATATTAAGAAGAGGTGGCAATAATACACAGAAGAACTGTACAAAAAAGATCTTCATGACCCAGATAACAACTATGGTGTGATCACTCACCCAGAGCCAGACATCCTGGAATGCGAAGTCAAGTGGCCCTTAAGAAAGCATCATACAAACAAAGCTAGTGGAGGTGATGGAATTC
>SJYV01003658.1:368500-396285 GCA_006410875.1 Neotragus pygmaeus
AGAGATGGGAATACAAGACCACCTGACCTGCTTCCTGAGAAATCTGTATGCAGGTCAGGAAGCAACAGTTAGAACTGGACATGGAACAACAGACTGATTCTAAATAGGTAAAGGAGTATGTCAAGGCTGTATATTGTCACCCTGCTTATTTAACTTATATGCTGAGTACATCATGAGAAATGCTGGGCTGGATGAAGCAAAAGCTGGAATCAAGATTGCCAGGAGAAATATCAATAACCTTAGATATGTAGATGACATCACCCTTATGGCAGAAAGTGAAGAACTAAAGAGCCTCTTGATGAAAGTGAAAGAGAAGAGTGAAAAAGTTGGCTTAACTCAACATTCAGAAAACTAAGATCATGGCATCCAGTCCCATCACTTCATGGGAAATAGATGGGGAAACAGTGGAAACAGTGAGAGAGTTTATTTTTCTTGGCTCCAAAATCACTGCAGATGGTGACTGCAACCATGAAAAGACGCTTGCTCTTTGAAAGGAAAGCTATGACCAACTTAAACAGCATATTATAAAGCAGAGATATTACTTTGCCAACAAATGTCTGTCTAGTCAAAGCTATATACATGACTTTTCCAGTAGTCATGTATGGATGTATGAGTTGGACTATAAAGAAAGCTGAGCACCAACGAATTGATGCTTTTGAACTGTGGTGTTGGAGAAGACTCTTGAGACTCCCTTGGACTGCAAGGAGATTCAACCAGTCCATTCTAAAGGAGATCAGTCCTGGGTGTTCATTGGAAGGACTGATGCTGAAGCTGAAGCTCCAATACTTTGGCCACCTCATGAGAAGAGTTGACTCATTGGAAAAGACCCTGATGCTGGGAAAGATTGAAGGCAGGAGGAGAAGAGGACAAAAGAGGGCGAGATGGTTAGATGGCATCACTGACTCGATGGACATGAGTCTGAGCAAGCTCCAGGAGTTGGTGATGGGCATGGAAGCCTGGCGTGCTGCAGTCAGTCAAGACTAAGTGACTGAACTGAACTNAGGACAAAAGAGGGCGAGATGGTTAGATGGCATCACTGACTCGATGGACATGAGTCTGAGCAAGCTCCAGGAGTTGGTGATGGGCATGGAAGCCTGGCGTGCTGCAGTCAGTCAAGACTAAGTGACTGAACTGAACTGACTTTCAAGTATTTTTAGTTTTTCCTCCCAGAACTGTTAGCATGTAGCTGCTTTCTTTTTGTGCTTGTACCTGTCCATATTTTAGGAACATTATTATTTTCAGATAACTAATCCCATGTAGAAAAGCAAAGGATCTACCCCCAGTTCATGGACTGGATAATAATTTCTCTAGCAATCATGCTGCTGCTGCTGCTGCTAAGTCGCTTTAATCATGTCCGACTCTGCGACCCCGTAGACAGCAGCTCACCAGGCTCCTCCGTCCCTGGGATTCTCCAGGCGAGAACAGTGGAGTGGGTTGCCATTTCCTTCTTCAATGCATGAAAGTGAAAAGTGAAAGTGAAGTCACTAGTTGTGTCCGACTCTTAGTGACCTCACGGACTGTAGCCTACCAGGGTCCTCCATCTGTGGAATTTCCCAGGCAAGAGTACTGGAGTGGGGTGCCATTGCCTTCTCCATTAGCAATCATAGGTTTCCATAATAATTTAAGTAGCAAACACTTGACCTCGATCCATATAAAATTTACACCTCAGGCTTGCTTGACTGATAAGGAAAGTTAATGATTTATGATTAAAGTATTTTCAAATAGCCACAGGTGAGAAGCATTCAGATGAACTTGAAGCTAGGATTTAACAATTTATTTGAGAAACTATAGCTTTTGGTTCTCTTGAATAGAGAGAAAGGCTGAAGCCAACAGGAATACCTTCTTAACACAGTCCAACACGTAATGACGAGAAGCTGCTTGAACCATGCCCTTGGTCCAATCAGAGGTGAAAGAGAGTGAGTCTAGTTGGGAATAATGGTTTAAGTAAACAGAAGAACAGCAATTTGTGGTAAAAGTTAATCATGCTGTAAGTTATGTCATGTAAATACCCACAAAACTTTTCGGGGGGGGTGGGTGGTGCTTACTTCTGCCTGAGGGTGCAGACAGGAGACAGGGGAGATGGGAAAGAAGCTGCTCACGTGGGCGACAAAGTCGAGTCATTTGATGAGTGTGATCTATATTTGCAAAGACGTGCAAAGGTCCTTTGAGGAAGAGAGAAGTGTACTGCTTCTTTCTTTGTTATATATTTGCTTAGTGCAAAATGTATAATTTTTACTTATACTGACTTTGTCCCTATTATGTCTCATAGGTTATCGTATTTGTTAAGGCAAATGACAAACATTAATTTCTTTCTAAAATTTATTATTTTGCTTTTAGTAAAGCTTCTCTAACTCTATGGGTCAAGTGTTCTATTTCTTTCAATGCTTTCACTGATTCAGAGAAATTTCATTTCAGAAATTGGTGTTCTGATCACTCAGAACTCTGNTGCATACAGATTTCTCAAGAGGCAGGTCAGGTGGTCTGGTATTCCCATCTCTTTCAGAATTTTCCACAGTTGATTGTGATCCACACAGTCAAAGGCTTTGGCATAGTCAATAAAGCAGAAATAGATGTGTTTCTGGAACTCTCTTGCTTTTTCCATGATCCAGCAGATGTTGGCAATTTGACCTCTGGTCCCTCTGCCTTTTCTAAAACCAGCTTGAACATCAGGGAGTTCACGGTTCACGTATTGCTGAAGCCTGGCTTGGAGAATTTTGAGCATTACTTTACTAGCGTGTGAGATGAATGCAATTGTGTGGTAGTTTGAGCATTCTTTGGCATTGCCTTTCTTTGGGATTGGAATGAAAACTGACCTTTTCCAGTCCTGTGGCCACTACTGAGTTTTTCAGATTTGCTGGATTGGTGAAATAGCATCTCATCTGATCTCCCTATCTCCTATTTTGCTTCCTTGAGTTCTTTTTCCACTTTCCATTAATAGCGATGCCTTTTAAAACATGTTTGTTTGCATTCCTCCTCTTTCTAAAGTATGATAAAATCATTGCATTATCCCTAAGATGAGGTTTATAATTCTTGACAAAGCCTATTGTGCCCATCTCTCCAGCCTGTTTATTTCTACCTCAGTTTCTTTGTTTTAACATGTATAAAATATCTTTCCACTTCCTCAGATATTAATTCATCGAGCTTTTATACTTCTGAGCTTCTATAGATATGACTCTCTATTCTGGGGTGGATTTCTATAATGAGATATGCTGAGATTTTTCTCTTAATTTTTTTATTATGATAAAATATACATAATGTATAATTTGCCATTTTAAACATTTTNAATATTTCAGAGGAAATTCATTAGAAATATATTTGGAAGTTCTTAAAGCTTAAGCGTGACTAGAATATCACTGCAATGAAGGTAACTCAAGTTTTTATACTTATGGAGAATAATGGGTCTCCCTAGTGGCTCAGATGGTAAAGAACCTGCCTGTAATGCAGGAGACCTGGGTTTGATCCCTAGATTGGGAAGATTCCCTGGAGGAGGGCATGGCAACACACTTCAGTATCCTCGCCTGGAGAATCCCCTGGACAGAGGAGCCTGGTCTCCTCTGGGCTATAGTCTGTGGGGTCAGAAAGAGTCAGACATGACTGAGGCAACTTACCATGCATGGAGAATAATAGCACTGCAAATGATCAAAAAGAGAAGATCTTTTAACAATCAACTTACCTTTATTTTAATGTGCATAACTTGAAATTTGATGTTTTTGGCCTTAACTTTTACATTTATAATGTATAGGCCAAAATACAATACAATCTGTAGGCTTGCAGTTCCTTGAACTGCAAAGAGATCCAATCGGTCCATCCTAAAGGAAATCAGTAGTGAATATTCATTGGAAGGACTGATGCTGAAGCTGAAACTCCAATACGTTGGCCACCTGATGCGAAGAACCGACTCACTGGAAAAGACCCTGATGCTGGTGAAGATTGAAGGTGGGAGGAGAAGGGGATGGCAGAGGATGAGATGGTTGGATGGCATCACCGACTTGATGGACATGAGTTTGAGTAAGCTCCGGGAGTTGGTGATGGACAGGGAGGTCTGGAGTGTTGCACTCCATGGGGTCACAAAGAGTCGGACACGACTAAGTGACTGAACTGAACTGANGTTGGATGGCATCACCGACTTGATGGACATGAGTTTGAGTAAGCTCCGGGAGTTGGTGATGGACAGGGAGGTCTGGAGTGTTGCACTCCATGGGGTCACAAAGAGTCGGACACGACTAAGTGACTGAACTGAACTGAGGCCAAAATAAAGTTTTTATTCCTTAAACAATTCCTGCTGGAATGAACTTTGATGAAAATTCTCAACTGTGTTATGTTAATAGGAATGATTAATGATTTGAAGTGTTGTTTTCCTATGGCAATAATTTCATAAATGTAAAGATGTATGCGGCAGTATCATTTTCAGTACTGAAAAGACTGGAAGCAAGGAAAGCACAATCTGTGAGCGGAGAAAAGTACTGACGATGTATGTGTAGGTTGCAATAGCATACAGTGGTCAAAATCAATACACCGGTTCTCTCTCTCTCTAGATATGGTTGAATTCAACAAATAATGTGATCTGCACAAAAACAAGCTATAGAATATGTTCACTATGACTCCAACTATGAAAAAAAACTGAACAAAATAATACTGCTGGTCACTGATGTTTATAGATAAAAAGTAAAATAAAAATGAGGATTGGAAGGCTATTCTTAAAATTATCTTAGTGGCCACCTCTGGGGAGGGAGAAAGGAGAATGGAACTGGGTCGAAGAACTGATTAGACCTCAACTTTAACTTTTATTAATAATAGTAAAAATAAAGTAAAACACATATCTTAGAATTTCTTGTAGGAGCAAAATCCTCTTCGAGAAGGACCACATTTCATCTTTTCTTTTTCAGGTTAACTCACTGGCAGAAAACACTATAAAGAAACCTAATTAATGGAAAGTATTGGACCAAACTAGGAAATAAACCTTAAAATAACTTAGCAAACAGTTAGTACTTTCCTCAGTAGAAATGCCCAAACACGTAAAAGGAGAGCTTTTAGCTTATGTCTTGGATTTTCTCAGATAAAAACATATGAACCATTACAAATATATATTTTTATCAACATACTTGCATAAAATACGTATTAATTCATGTAAATAGGCCGTAGCGATTGTGTGTTCAAAAAAAAAAAATCTACAACTTAAACTTCATCAATTGATTCTGGACCCTAATGATTGCTTTGTGGACAGGTTGCCACTGGCCTTGGGGCAACTGTGATTTAGGACTAGGTCCTTCCTTTCTCTCTCAGTGAAATAAAATTTGTGTTAGGAAGCCGTTATATCTTAGGATGTATTTGAGAATAATTATCTCCTCCTCTTCCCCTGCCAAATGATTATTTTCTTGAGATACAGTTTGTTCCATTATCATATGATTTAAAAGAATCACATCCCAGGGTTGGCATTTTTTTCTTTATAATGCAGCTCCATTTCCTTTATAGAAGTAATTAGGAAAAATTTCTGATTCTCAGAAAGTCAGCACACAGCCATTGTTTCATAAATGTTCCTTTTTCTATAAAGTAAACGTACCTGTGAGAGTGTCAATATTCACTTTTGTATGTATTCATTGTACATTTGCATTACATTTTATTTTCTTATATTTTTTGTTAAAAAAAATTTTTTTTTTTTTGTATCTGTTTAATTCTCTCAACCTCCCTGTGAGGCCTGACATTCATTAACACATTGTCAACACTCTTGGATTTTAGATGAGGGAACAGAGGCTCAGGACGTCTACTGACTATTCAGCTGAGGTCACGTGGGGAAGATATGTTGGAGGAAGACTTACCAGGGCGTGTTTGCGGGGAGCGTGCTGTTTAATCTGCACTCTGAGCAACAGGGCAAGACAGTGGCTTCCATTTCCCCAGTGTCTTGCCAGGGCTGGGGGTATGTCAGGTACTAAATAAATAAGGCCTGACATCCGTCATGAAGTTGTTTGAAAGCATTCTCTTTTCAACAATGGGAAGTTCAGTGCCGTATAAAGTTGGATTCATATTTGAATAAGGCTCCTGGAGATTTGAATGAAGTTGGGAGAAATTCTATTTTTATTCAACACATGAGCTATATGTTAAGATGAATGTTCCCATACGCAGGAAGTCCTTTTAATACCAATAAACTCTGAACACAATTGTCAAGTTGGTAAAATTTATCTCTGGGTGCTAACCTTCTCAGTCTTGAAGGATTTCTTCATTTCTAAGCTCATTCTCCCTAAGTTATTTGAAAAAGAACTCAAGATACTATCAGTAATATATAACTCGGTGGGACTTTCAGTCACCCTCAAGTATAAGCAAGAGTCTTCAAGGCTTTTCTCAACTCAGCCCTGTTTGTTATAAGAGGCCTTGCTCTGTTCCATCTGAAACTGCACTCCCACTAAGCCAGGGATGGGTGATACGTCTAGACAGGAATTCTGAACCCAGTCGCCCATACTATTGACTATGCCAGTCATGTTATTGATTGGTAGCTTTGGGAGCAGCAAAGTCAAATGTGATAAATAATTTGCAAGGTATTATGATGGCTTAACTTATTGAGTTCTAAGTGATCTTAGAACCCTATACTTCATATTTGCAAACAGGAGGAGAGTCATTTCCATCAGGTTTTCCCTGAGAACTAACAATAACTCTCTTTTTCTAGGAGCCTCAGTATCACAGTCAAAATGAGAAGTCACAAGCTGGATGGAACCCTGAGGATGAAGTTAATCCATCTCCCTAGGATCAAGCATGGCCACACACTGGTTTTACCTGCGTGAAAACTCCTCCGTGGCTGAATCAGTTTTATTCCTCAGGGATAGTAATAATAATCACAATATATGAGTAATGTACTTATACCTGATGTATTGATATAAGCGCTTTGTATGTTTTGAGTTACTGAATTATCACACAACAGCCAAGGATGTCATCTTGTTAATGTGAAGTTTGCCTGCCTTCTGGGAGGCAGAGGAGAGAAGGGATCATAGGAGTACAGGGTCTGAGGCCCCGCGCCGGTGCTTTAGGCAGAGCGACTGCTCAGCCTGTCTCGCTGCGTGGAGTTCATCTGGGTTAAAAGCTCAACGTCAGAGTACTTTCAACAAGTCTGGTAACAGTGTTTGGAGAAGGCAATGGCGCCCCACTCCAGCACTCTTGTCTGGAAAATCCCATGGACAGGGGAGACTGGTGGGCTGCAGTCCATGGGGTCGATGAGAGTCGGACACGATTGAGCGACTTCACTTTCACTTTTCACTTTCATGCATTGGAGGAGGAAACGGCAACCCACTCCAGTGTTCTTGCCTGCAGAATCCCAGGGACGGGGGAGCCTGGTGGGCTGCCGTCTATGGGGTCGCACAGACTCGGACACGACTGAAGCGACTCAGCAGCAGCAGCAGTATCACTAATACCACCGTGGTTAAACGTAAAGTTAAAAATGAAAAGTAGTAAGCCTCCGGTAATGCTCTGATTTCAGGCCCCTGGGAAGAAATGTGTGAATGGGGGGACCCTTGGGTGAGGGGAAGAAATAACAGTGCCTTTCCCACCCCGCCCCCGGCGCAGTCGGTCACTCACAGACCAAACTCCGCGTGCTTCCCGGCTCGCTCACAGCCTTCCCAGGCTCCGCTTGCCGGGCCCCCGCCGGCGAGGCCCGGGGCGAGGCCCAGGCGCCCCCGAGGGGCCGTGTTTGGGAAGCGGCCCGCGTCGTTGCCGGAGCAGCAGACGGTGAGAGCTTCGCGCTTCCCCCGACAGCCCGCGGCACCTCCGTGTCGTTTGGTGTTTTTCCTTTCCTACCTTAGAGCTGGGGCTCTGTGTGCTCAGTCATGTCCAACTCTTTGCAAAGCCCTGGACGCCCATGGAATTTTCCAGGCGAGATTCTGGATGGGGTGCCGTTTCCTGCTCCCCGGTCTTCCCACCCCAGGGACAGCTCACGTGTCTGTGTCTCTTGCATTGGCAGATGGACACCGCCGCTCCATCTGGGAAAGTGAAAGTCGCCCAGTCGTGTCCGACTGTCTGCGACCCCATGGGCTACACAGTCCATGGAACTCTCCAGGCCAGAACACTGGAGTGGGCAGCCTTTCCCTTCTCCAGGGGATCTTCCCGACCCAAGAATCCAACCGGGCTCTCTTGCATTGCAGGTGGATTCTTTACCAGCTGAGCTATCAGGGAAGCCCATCCGGGAAGTCCTACCAACAAGCTGCTGCCGCTGCCGAGTCGCTTCAGTCGTGTCCGACTCTATGTGACCCCATAGACGGCAGCCCACCAGGCTCCCGTCCCTGGGATTCTCCAGATGAGAACACTGGAGTGGGTTGCTGNATCCGGGAAGTCCTACCAACAAGCTGCTGCCGCTGCCGAGTCGCTTCAGTCGTGTCCGACTCTATGTGACCCCATAGACGGCAGCCCACCAGGCTCCCGTCCCTGGGATTCTCCAGATGAGAACACTGGAGTGGGTTGCTGTTTCCTTCTCCAACGCATGAAAGTGAAAAGTGAAAGGAAAGTCGTTCAGTTGTGTTCGACTCTCAGCGAGCCCATGGACTGCATCCCACCCGGTTCCGTGGTCCATGGGATTTTCCAGGCAAGAGTGCTGGAGTGGGGTGCCATTGCCCTCTCAGTACCAATAAGCAGGGGGCTCTTTTTCAGTTTCTAAGGAATGCAATCTTAATTCTACACACTAGGTGGCGCAACAGAACTTTCACTAAATTTTCTCCCATTTCTGGTAATTTAGTGGTGGACACAAAATGTGATTTCCCTAGCATTTAATTTGATAAAATATATTTAAAAATCAATACAAAAGTAATAAGTCGACAGATAGGAAGGGAAATTGTCCAACCTCATAGGAATGAATCACTCATTATTAGCTTAATACTTGAATTTGGCAGGAAAAAGAGACCCATTTTTGTGGGGGGGAAAAAAAAGTCAAAAAATGACTATTCATCTCGAAGCTCTTTGGAAACTCTGATCACCCCATGTAGAAGGAGCAAATCTTACGAATTCACCACAATTGATTGAAGCAAAGTTTTAGTGAAATTCTGTGGCTTTAGTTCTACCTGCTTTGAACAAGAGGGGGAAAACCACATGAGCTCCAAGGTCTTAGTAGGAAAGTAGCAAAGAGTGTGTAAATTTAGGTGTCTGGTGTGAAACTAATCGATGTGCCAAGTCTAAGTCTGTGACATTCACTGCAGGATGCTACGTTGCCGTTTTTTGAC
Source organism: Neotragus pygmaeus (assembly GCA_006410875.1). Taxonomy (NCBI): domain Eukaryota; kingdom Metazoa; phylum Chordata; class Mammalia; order Artiodactyla; family Bovidae; genus Neotragus; species Neotragus pygmaeus. The sequence continues at coordinate 377,692 of SJYV01003658.1, forward strand.
TCCAGGGACACTTCTCAGCATCTTACCACTTATCTAGACAGGGCTGGGGGGGAAGCTGAAAGGTCTCATCACCGAGCTGCTAAGACTGTAGCCTGTGCAGTAAAAATTTGCTTCCCGCTCTTTGGCCTCAGTCAGGTAAATAGTTTCTACTTTCTGTAAAATGAGGGGGTCATAAAACTTTTCTCAGAGACTTGCTGTGAGAGTTAACTGAGAGAAGATAGCCAAGAAGATAATATAGTACGATCAGAACCCAATAAACAGTAGCTATGATTTTTGAAATGTAAAGAACCCATCTGACAATGCAGGAGACATAAGAGGTAAGAGTTTGATCCCCGGGTCGGGAAGATCCCCTGGAGGAGGGTGTGGCGACCCACTCCAGGACTCTTGCCTGGAGAATCCCATGAGCAGAGGAGCCTGGCGGGCCACAGTCCATGGGATCACAAAGAGTTGGAGACGAGTGAGCAATGCAGCACGCATACACACAAAGCCAGGTCCACTCCATTACGTGGGTTGGCCTCATCCAGTAAACTGAAGGCCTTCAGAGAGAAAAGTCTAAAGTTCCCCGAGGAGCAGGGCAATCTGCCTCCAGACTGCCTTTGGATTTGAGCTGCAACAGTAACACTTTCCAGGGTTTCCAACAAGCTGACCTGTCCTGAAGGTTTTGGATCTGTCAGTCCTCATGATTACATGAGCCCTTCTTGAAAATAAATCCCCCCTCCAGCCGTGTCCAACTCTGTGACACCCTGGACTGCACCCCACCAGTCTCTCTGATCGTGGGATTCTCCAGGCAAGAGTACTGGAGTGTGCTGTCATTTCCTTCTCCAGGGGATCTTGCCATCCTAGGGACCACTTGAATCTCCTGCATCTCCACCACTGGCAGGCTGATTCTTGAGAGTACCCTAATACAGGGGCCATAAGACAACTGGGTCCAGCAAGGTATGTGGTGACAGCCCTGGGAATGAAAGATCAGGGGCAGCATGGACCACTTTCATGGAACATTGTCCGTGTTATAATTTGATACTCCAGCATGACTTACATTACTTTCATTAAAGCATCAGGACACTTCTGTTTCCCTAGTAAATAAACAAATTTCACAAGGTTAAAAGAAAGAAATATAAGCACGTTGTTCTTTGGAATGGAAAACGTCAGTTTTCATTTCAATCCCAAAGAAAGGCAATGCCAGAGAACGTTCAAACTACCACACAGTTGCACTCATCTCACATACGCTAGTAAAGTAATGCTCAAAATTCTGCAAGCCAGGCTTCAATAATACGTGAACTGTGAACTTCCAGATGTTCAAGCTGGATTTAGAAAAGGCAGAGGAACCAGAGATCAAATTGCCGACATCCGTTGGATCATCAAAAAATCAAGAGAGTTCCAGAAAAACATCTACTTCTACTTTACTGACTATGCCAAAGCCTTTGACTGTGCGGGTCACCACAAACTGTGGAAAATTCTTCAATGGGCATACCAGACCACCTGACCTGCCTCTTGAGAAACCTGTATGCAGGTCAGGAAGCAACAGTTAGAACTGGACATGGAACAACAGACTGGTTCCAAATAGGGAAAGGAGTACGTTAAGGCTGTATATTGTCACCCTGCTTATTTAACTTATATGAAGAGTACATCATGGGAAATGCCTGGCTGGAAGAAGCACAAGCTGGAATCAAGATTGCCAGGATAAATATCAATAACCCTTATGGCAGAAAGTGAAGAGGAGCTAAAGCCTCTTGATGAAAGTGAAAGAGGAGAGTGACAAAGTTGGCTTAAAGCTCAACATTCAGAAAACGAAGATCATGGCATCCGGTCCCATCACTTCATGGGAAATAGATGGGGAAACAGTGTCAGACTTTATATTTTTGGGCTCCAAAATCACTGCAGATGGTGACTGCAGCCATGAAATTAGAAGACGCTTACTCCTTGGAAGAAAAGTTATGACCAACCTAGACAGTATATTCAAAAGCAGAGACATTACTTTGCCGACTAAGGTCTGTCTAGTCAAGGCTCTGGTTTTTCCTGTGGTCATGTATGGATGTGAGAGTTGGACTATGAAGAAGGCTGAGCGCCTAAGAATTGATGCTTTTGAAATGTGGTGTTGGAGAAGACTCTTGAGAGTCCCTTGGACTGCAAGGAGATCCAACCAGTCCATTCTGAAGGAGATCAGCCCTGGGATTTCTTTGGAAGGAATGATGCTAAAGCTGAAACTCCAGTACTTTGGCCACCTCATGCGAAGAGTTGACTCATTGGAAAAGACTCTGATGCTGGGAGGGATTGGGGGCAGGAGAAGAAGGGGACGACAGAGGATAAGATGGCTGGATGGCATCACTGACTCGATGGACGTGAGTCCGAGTGAATTCTGGGAGTTGGTGATGGACAGGGAGGCCTGGCATGCTGTGATTCATGGGGTCACAAAGAATCAGACACGACTGAGCGACTGAACTGAACTGAACTGAACTGAAGCATTTAGTTGGGGTTTCCCAGGTGGTGCCAGTGGTAAAGAAGCCCACTGCCAATTCAGGAGACACAAGACACACAGTTTTGATCTTTGGGTCTGGAAAATCCCCTGGAGGAGGGCAGGGCAACACATTTCAGTATTTTTGCTTAGAGAATCCCATGGACAGAGGAGCCTGGTGGTCCATAGTGTTGCAAAGAATCAGACACGACTGAAGCAACTTTGCAAGCATGCATTTAATTAATCTTTTACAAATTAATCTTAGACTTTCAAAAATATGTAATTCTAAGCATATCTTTGGAGCTTGCTACAGTAGTTGAAAAGAGTTTCTAAGAATTGTTTGTACCTCTGGGTATATCTTCATAAGAGACTTCTGATAGAATTTGTTTAAACCTTATGAAAACGGTAGTGAGTCCTGGACTAATATGAGTTGTTCATAGGATTCATTGGGGATTATATTTGAGAATAAGATTTATTGCATTTATAATGAAATGTATGAAGAAAGAAAGAAAATGTTAATGTTCCAGAATATCTATTAGGACCTGCTAGAATGTCATTTTTTCCAGTGCTCATGTATGGATGTGAGAGTTGGACTGTGAAAAAAGCTGAGTGCCGAAGAATTGATGCTTTTGAACTGTGGTGTTGGAGAAGACTCCTGAGAGTCCCTTGGGCCGCAAGGAGATCCAACCAGTCCATTCTGAAGGAGATCAGCCCTGGGATTTCTTTGGAAGGAATGATGCTGAAGCTGAAACTNTGCTTTTGAAATGTGGTGTTGGAGAAGACTCTTGAGAGTCCCTTGGACTGCAAGGAGATCCAACCAGTCCATTCTGAAGGAGATCAGCCCTGGGATTTCTTTGGAAGGAATGATGCTGAAGCTGAAACTCCAGTACTTTGGCCACCTCATGCGAAGAGTTGACTCATTGGAAAAGACCCTGATGCTGGGAGGGATTGGGGGCAGGAGGAGAAGGGGACGACCGAGGATGAGATGGCTGGATGGCATCACGGACTCGATGGACATGAGTCTGAATGAACTCCGAGAGATGGTGATGGACAGGGAGGCCTGGCGTGCTGCAATTCATGGGGTCGCAAAGAGTCGGACACAACTGAGTGACTGAACTGAACTGAACTAAACCTCAGATATGTAGATGACACCACCCTTATGGCAGAAAGTTGAAGAAGAACTAAAGAGCCTCTTGATGAAAGGGAAAGAGGAAAGTGAAAAAGTTGGCTTAAAATTCAACATTCAGAAAAGTAAGATCATGGCATCCGGTCCCATCACTTCATGGGAAATAGGTGCAGAAACAGTGGAAACAGTGAGACACTTTATTTTTTTGGGCTCCAAAATCACTGAAGATAGTGACTGCAGCCATGAAATTAAAAGACACTTACTACTTGGAAGGAAAGTTATGATCAACCTAGATAGCATATTGAAAAGCAGAGACATGACTTTGCCAACAAAGGTCCATCTAGGCAAGGCTATGAGTTTTCCAGGAGTCATGCATGGATGTGAGCACTGGAATATAAAGAAAGCTGAGTGCTGATGAATTGATGCTTTTGAACTGTGGTGTTGGAGAAGACTCTTGAGAGTCCCTTGGACTGCAAGAAGATCCACCCAATCCATCCTAAAGGAAATCAGTACTGAATATTCATTGGAAGGACTGATGTTGAAGCTGAAACTCCAATCCTTTGGCCACTTGATGCAAAGAAATGACTCATTTGAAGAGACTCTGATACTGGGAAAGATTGAAGGTGGGAGGAGAAGGGGACGACAGAGGATGAGATGATTGAATGGCATCACTAACTCAATGGACATGAGTTTCAGTAAACTCCGGGAGTTGGTGAGGGATAGCGAGGCCTGGCGTGCTGCAGTCCATGGGGCTGCAGAGTTGGACATGACTGAGCGGCTGAACTGAACTGTCCTTTTAAAAATTGAATACAATGCACAGTTAAAGCAACAGACATATATCTTTGGAAAAGCTGAAACAAGTTTATTCCAACTTGTTAGTTTATTCTAATTTATTTAGCATAGACTTATTTTCTGGTGCTACATTGCAAACAAATTCTACCACATCTGTATCCCTTTACACATTTACAAAGTGGAGAAAAGTCCTTGTGAAATTTCTGATTGAAGATTCAAGATACAAACTTAATGTATTCCTTTAGTTCAATCCCTCAGTCATGTCCAGCTCTTTGCATAAAGTATTCTTCAGGGCATCTTACTAAGTATTTGTGAATTAAGTGATTTTCAAGTACTTTTAATTTACCCTAATCCTGAAGATTGGAAAGACACAAAGCATGCCTGCCAGCTCTCAGTCCTGGTGTCCTTCTGTGTGTGTGTGTGTGTGTGTGTGTGTGTGTGTGTGTGTGTGCGCGCGTGCACTAACTCTATCTCTTTTTCTCTCTGTTCCTGCCTGCTGGCCTTTTAAAGATATGGAAGATCCATTTTCAGGGAGAATTCAAGATATGGAGGTTGTTAACAGTTGACAGTCACTTTTTTTTTTATCCCTGGATGTTCAGTTCTATTCCAAGTATCCCCATTTCTTGTCTTTGTAAAACTGAAGTCCGTGCTGTTGGTTTCGTCCTTTCCAGCTTCCTTGGCCTGCAGGATTGGGCCGCGTGCCTTGGCCCGGCTTCTGCTGACCTCTCTACACTGTCTAGTTGCTGCCACATGCTCTGGTCCTAACGAGCGACTACACGGCTGCTCCCGGGAGCCGCCCTCTTTTCACTCCGAAGCCGCCCAGTGGACACAGAGGTTTTCTCCTTTGTGCCTCAGACCCTCGAGGGCAGAGGTGACTCTCGGTGAACTCTGGCTGAATGAGAAGCGCTGCGTCAATTGGGTATAATTTATGAGCTAATGGTGTAGGATTCTCTAGTCAGTCTATTTCCTCCCTAAGAAAATAACACACTTGTGTCAACTACAAAGATTGTCTTCATAAGATTTAGAAAAGAAATAAATTTAGGAATTTTCCCATACCTGCTTATTTTCCACTTCACTGGCTTTAGGGAAAAAGATAACTTTTTTCATTTAACAGAAATATAAATGGAAATGGGTTCTTTCTGGAAGCAACTGCATCTTTAATGGAAATGTCAGGGAAGAATGAATCTATGTTTATGAATAATGGTAGCAACATGTGACGATCTAACCTTTTTTTCTCAATCAGATATTGTTGGTTTTATGGATTTCCAAAAATATATGCAAAAAAAAAAAAAGAAAAGAAAAATAACTTTGAGGCTGGAAACTGATGACTTCCCAAGTCAGAGATAATTCTGTAAAAGTCTTCAGTGTATCAGTTGAAGGTTTTGTTTTCTTAAACATAGCTCTGGTTGTTCTCACTTAGTCTCAGTTAAGCCGGTCATTGATGTGAAAGTCACTCATTGGTGTCTGACTCTTTGCGACCTCATGGGCCGTTGCCGCCAGGCTCCTCTATCCACGGGATTCTCCAGGCAGGAATATGGAGTGGGTTGCCTTGCCCTCCTCCATGGGATCTTCCTGACCCAGGGACTGAACGCGTGTCTCTTATGTCACCTGCTTTGACAGGCGGATTCTTTACCACTAGCGTCATCTGGAAAGCCCATAGATGTGTCCATGTATATTTAAAAGAATAACAGAAACAAAAACTCTGTAGTATAATGCTTACCCTTATTTATGTGTGTAGTGTTCTGATATTTTCTTGTCTACTTTATATGGTGGTTATGACCCATTTAATTGAATTCATGATCCCCGAATGAATTGCAAGCTGCAGCTTGAAAACGATTTATTTACAGGCACCTGTTAACCAAGGTAGAAATCCCTTTCCTAGTCTCCCTGATAGAAAATCAGAAAACTGAATGCGTTCCATGGTGCTTCTACTTCACCAGGGCTTCCACTGTGGCACTTGTACTAGAAACTGGAAACCGCTTTCCGATAAGGAAACTACATTCTAAACTCTCCAGGAACTGACCCCAGGGCACCTTCCCTCCCGTCCTCTCTCTTTCCTCCTAAGACCCCTCCTGTGGGGATCAAGACCGTTAGGACCAAGCCTTTTTCTCCAAGAATGTTTTATTCCAGTAGATGTATCTGCAGCTCAGAAATGGGGTTTACAGTTGAGTGTTATTTTGCCGAAATAGGGAGAGTAAACGTTATTCCTTGTTCATTTAACAAACATTATGTAAGCACTGCTGCTCTTGAATTAATTTTCCCAATAACTAAATATACTCAGCATCTATACATTTTCTTTTGAAGCCATTCTTTTTTTAACTGAAGAATAATTTATATGCTGCAAAATATATAAATTTTAAAGGACAGATCAATTTTGACAAATGACACTGTGGTACTTCCCTAGTAAGACAAAAAATTTCTATCACTCCATAAAATTCCCTCATGTCTCCTCATAGTTAATATCTTCTTACCCACTCCCAATTATAAGCAGTCATTGGTCTGATTTGTACCATTATAGAATAATTTTGTTTATAAAATCATTCTTTTGCTATCTTCTTAGTTCTCTTCTACTCAATCCATACTTCTTATCCTCTGAAAGATACTCTAATTTGTCAAAGTCTTTCTTAAAACTGAGCTTCCCTTTTGGCTTATATAGTAAAGAATTTGCCTGCACTATGGGAGACCTGGGTTTGATCCCTGGGTTGGGAAGATCCTCTGGAGAAGGGAAAGGCTACCCACTCTAGCATTCTGGCCTAGAGAATTCCTTGGAGTCAGACACGACTGACTAAATTCAGGATTTTTCTTTTATGCCTATGGAAGTTAATCTTGGTTTTGCTCATTGTTTCAAAGTATTCAGTTAATTTTAAGTTTAGTCATCTAACACATTTATAACTATTCCTCTTGCTTTGTTTCATCTGCCAATTTAAAAATCACATGGTGTATATCTTCATTCAAATCCTTATGGAAATTTAGAGCAGGACATATCACCCAAGAAAAGGGTCTAGGATATTGACCTATCTCTGGTTTCCTGCAGTCTTGGGTTAAGCTAATATTGAGAGTGACCCTGCCTAACCATTTCAGGATAGTGTCTGCTTCTTCGTCTTTTACGCAAAAGTATCTTTCACCTATTTTCAAGTCATATCTTTCTGTGTGGATTACATAATAGGGGATCATATCTAGTCCTTAGCTTAAAATCCATCAGTATATTGATTTGCCCAAATTTACGGCTCCAGCTTGGGCCTCTCCTCTGAACTCAGATTTATTTATCAAACTGCCTACATGACATTCCATCTGAATTCTGGTTCTCACCTCACACTAACACATCTCCAAACAATCTATTTCTATCTTTCTCACTCTATGCTTGCTTTAAAATTTCCTATTTTGCAAATGGCATCTTTGTTCTTACTGTTCCTCAGCTTAAATCCTAAATTATCCTTGATTTTGTTTCTCTCTTCACACAATCAAATAGCAAAAACTATAGGCTATTTCTTTGAATGCATCCAATATTGGGCCATTTCTTAACTCTGCTGCATGGGGTCACAAAGAGTTGGACGACTGAGCGACTGATCACACACACACACACACACACACACACACACACACACACACACACACAAACTGCTCCAACTACTCTGGGTCTGAGCGCCATTATCCCTATAGAATTCTGTAGATGGTGATCCCTCCTTGGCTCCCCTGACTTCCATATTTGCTTCTGTGGTCTATTCTCCACACAGCAGGAAAATATCCCTTTCAAAAAAGTTTCAAGTAGGTCACCTTCTGCTCAAGATCTTCAGTGGTTTCTGCATCTCAGAGGACAACCCGAAGTTTGCAGCACAGCCTCCAAAGCCCCCCATAACTTGCCCTGACTGATCATTCCGGCTTTTCCTCTCCTCTGCCTCCTCTTGCTGCACATCACTCTGCCTTTAACCTCGCAGGCCAGAGCTTCGTCTCATCCATCCTCCTGCAGGGCACCCTCTCTGTCTATCCCTCCTTTCCTGCTCCCAGGACCTGCATGCTCCCTTCCTTGCTTCCTGCAGTACTCTCTCCGATACTCAGTTGCACTTCCCTAGAGCAAACCTGTCATGGCCAATACCACCCTCACTCTCCTTAACCTGCTTAATTCTGTTCCTAGCATTATCACCTCCACACATGTTCTGTAGTGCTTTTTCACTCCTCTCTTTCGAAATTTAAGCTCCATGTGTGCAAGTATTTTTTTTTTAACCACTGAATTCCTAGTAGCTAAAATGGTGCCGGGAACATTTAAGTAAGAATTGAATAAATGTTTGCTGAATGAGTTAATTAAACAGACGAATCAGTGAGTGCCCCACACAGAATAAGTGTTAGGTGAAAGACACTTACATGTAATACAATGCATTAAGAAAAGGAAAATTAGAAAATTAGAAACATTCAAAACATTAAAATTTCTTTGCTGTACATTTTTTTCTTTACAAAAAAGACCTCTAAATTTGAATTTGGCCATGTAAAATGTTTGAATCCAAATCATTTGTATTAGAGACATAATTAGGTGCTGATTCTCTGATTGCCAGGCCAATCCAAAACTAATCTGGGGCCTGATTGTCATGCATTGCCAAGGCATATTCGTAAATGGGAAATGACGTGCTTAGTAGCAAAGACATAGAGCTGTAGAATTTAATTATATTTAAATTAATGCCAGAAGAGCCCTTCTTCTTTGACACCAATTAGGAGAAAGGCTGCTAAAGAATAAGTCATCTGCTGAAGAGAGACTCATGGTTTATTTGACTCTAATTTCACATAAAGTCTCCAGATAACTTTCATTTTATTCAAAATAGGGCAAAAAATCATAAATGCTGTATTCGGGGAGAGCTTTGATATTTATCGGGAAATTGATGTGTTGCCTTCCTACGCGCTGGAGAAGCACTTGCCTTGAACAAGTCGACTTTGCTGATGACACGGAAGTTGACGTCAACAGTGAGGGCGAGCTGCATGGTGGTCGGCAGCGTCTCAAGGAGATCGGACTCATCTTCATAGAGATAAACACATCGACCCCCAAAGAGGAGTCATTAATAAACAATGCCGAAGTTCAGGAAACATCGACCCCCAAAGAGGAGTCATTAATAAACAATGCCGAAGTTCAGGAAACATCGACCCCCAAAGAGGAGTCATTAGTAAACAATGCCGAAGTTCAGGAAACATTGAAACAACAGAAACAAAGTGCCAACTCTTGTTTTGTAAATAAACAGCTGCACCACTGTCTATATTTTCGCATACCCATCACAATGGGAAAGAAACGTATTTTCGCTATTGGCGGCGGAACTTTGTGCTCGCTGAAACTTTAGATATATAAAGTTTAGAGAGGATGGGGCCAAGGCTAGTGAACAAACTGGGGTGGGAAAAGGATCTGGTTCCCATCTTCTGATCCCACAGCCCTAACATCCTAGGGATGGCAAAGAAAAATGAGTATAAGGAGAACCACGTGGCTAACAGAGTTCTGTCATGATCTTACTGGACACTTGGGACAACCCTAAGTATGTTCATTCCTGCTTTCTGGAAAGAAGAAACGAAAGGGGAAGTGAAACTCAGAGCAAAAAAAGGGTTAAGTGACTTGTTTCTGCGTAAGTGGTGAGTGGCTGAGCTGGGAGTGGAATCTAAAGAAGAAATGTATTAAGTGAGCAAATTCAAATGATTATTATTTCCTTGCTTATTAACTCAATGAACTGTGTGAATACATTAAAGGTTCTCTACCTGTGAATTAAATGATGGGCCTTTAGGCTGATAAAATGGTCCATGAACAAGACTACCCATTCTTAGTCTGTAGTATAGTACTGGTTTCTGAAAGCTGATTATGTGTGATGTTTTCGTACATCCATTTAGAAAAAAAAATCCATGCTGTCTAATTTTGATTCAAATATAGAAATTTGAATATTTTCAAATATTCAAATCAATATTCAAATATTGATTCATATTCTGAGTATGAAAATCCTTCCTATAAAAACACAGCTCTCTGTTTACAAGGGCTGCTTATCTCTAGGTCCTTCCTAAGCTGAGGGTTTGGAGCAGGGTCCACAGGGAAAGAAGGAGGGGGTCTGCCGCCCTTTCTCTCCCTGCTCCTCCCCCTGCATGAGACACCCTCAGGAATATTTGTGGGTGCTTAGGAAAAAGTTTGATATTTGTCATTTAGATTCAGGAAGATGTTCTAAACCTGTGGTTGGCATCTTTTAAGACCAGCAGAGAGGAGAAGAAAGCCATCAACCACCAGTGTTTCTTACCTGCTTTTTGGGAACTTTCGTGATTTGGATATCACACTGCAATTTGCATTCTGAAGGCAGTAGCCTTTTTGACTTCTCAATAGCACCAGTTTTTATTTTTATAGGGTGAGGTGCAAACTAAAAGTTGAATCTGATTATTGTGAAGTAGCACATTATCTTTAACTTACTTTATATCTGTTAGTAAACATCATTTTTACCTCCAGTGCTATGGTACTAATAGTAGACACCATGAATGATTAAGGGTCTCCTGGGCAGAGACCTGTAGCTGAGTGTGGCCTGAAAGATCGCTGCTGTGAGCGCTGAGCTCTGGGGAGAGGATGGCACCGCAGAGAGAGCAAGAACCTGGAGACGGGTGCACGTCTGAGCTCAGTTTAGGCCACTTGCTGGCTCTGTGCCCTTGGCCCATTTTTTTCAGTTAGGAGCCTCCATTTCCTTGTCTCCTAAAAGGGAGTTGGTAACACTAATTCCCCCCATTTTTCTGGGGGAAGATTAGATGAGGTGACGTTGGACAACCACCTGGACACTGTTGGACACTAAAGAAAATTTAGCGAGCTTTCCAGGATCCGCATAATCGGTGAGTTATGTCTGATCAGAGAAAAAAATCCTGTGGTATTAAGTGACTGCTTTAAAGATTATTTAATTGTTTCCCACTCTTTTCTTCAAATCCAATTAGTCTCTGCTGCTGCTGTACAGGATTTTCATTATGGGACATGGTTTACAGGGACTTAATCAGTAATTTGCAATGCTTACCTAGCATTCTTTGAGAGGCCCACGTATAGTCGTACCAAGTCCGGACCCGATTCTGCACAATCTTAGGAATGGAATAAGTATTCATATAGGCAATGGTATGATCCATGCAGATGCGGAAGTTGTTCTGATTGGCTGTAGCTGCCCCAATTACATCTTGCATCTAAAACCACAAATATGGTCACTCCACACCCAGCAGAGAAAGTGGAAGAGTTACTATAAGCCCAGTTGAATTAAGAGTTCTCACATGACACAGTCCATTCTAATGCTGACTACCTGATCTTTTAACACACCGATACTGGATCCTACTGATAAGATAGTGGACAAATCATATCCTTTCTGACCCAGTGAGGACAGTAGAACCTGTTTTACTCACCATGTGAGACTTTTGTGAGGATTCAGTCTCATAATGCATGTGACTGCACACGTTCTTCTCTGCAAGCTTGTATATTACTGCAAAGATGTTACTTGATATTTAAAAATATATATAGCTGGTGCTTATGCAAGAAATGTGTGAAGAAAGTTAAGCAATTAATTACGTGGCAGAATGGCTAGTCCATTTCGGTGAATCTCGTTTTGCAAGCATCCTTCACAGATTTTGCAGTGTGGCTGGCTATATGGACTCAATTCATCATGAAACTGCAACCTCTGTCCTTGCCTTTGTGTTGCTTAGACAGATAAAATCAAATCTCATCATGCTTAAGGCATAGTATTCAGCAGAAGTTGAAATGTGCTGAAATGACTGAAGCATCATCTATAGACGTGACAATACTTAAGGAACTGTCAGGTTTTAGTTCTTGGATGTTTATAACTCAGCCATAAAAACCCACTCTAGGTTAAAAGCTGATCTTTAAGGTCTCAGCACAAAAAAGATATATAGCCCGACTCTTCCTCTCACATAGAGGGAAGCAAGTGGTTGTAAATTTGCCTTGACTGTGGGTTTATAATAGGGAGGAAAACCTGGGCCTCGCTTTCACACTCTTAAGACTTCGCTCATTCATTCTAGTAGCTGAGCCTTTTCTGCTTATGGAAAAACCACTCATTCTTTGAGGTCTAGATCAAAAATGGCTCTTTTGTTGCGATGCCCTCCTCAGTTTCCATTTTTAGAGTTAACAGGTTCTTCTTCTTGTTGGGAGCATCTATTGAGGAGCTATGCAGAGTCAACTGGACACAGCTTTTCCAGTTCCTAACTTACCCCTTGAGGGCTATTCATCATCAACCTCAATTCCTAGAGGAATTGGCCCCTTTTTCCAAGACATGTTATACAAATGATGGACATTACCCACTCACCTAAGGCCTTGAGAATTGGGATGTTAGAGGCTGGGTTGGGAGATTTAATAGAGTTTTAAATTGGGACCCAAGGACAATTAAAAGCCTTATCGATTGGTGTTGAGGGCAGAGGCTTTGTAGTGACAGTAATCTGAATGCTTTATGTGCACGGCTGGATTTTGATGGTGCAGGTGAAGAAGACATATATTCTATGATGTGTGTTCCAGATTGGAGGAGGAAAATGTCAGTCTTTATGAGCTGTATGCAAGAATAGAACATTACAGTTAAAATGTGATGTGATTATCTAGGGTGTGGTTCTTGGTATATGTGGGAATTTTGAATCAGTGGAGATTTTGTTCCGGACTTTCTGACTTTTGTTTCTGTTCTTCTCAGCATCTTTCATTCACTGTGAGAGTCAAGGCGCGAGTCTCCGTCTCCTGCCTCAACCTTTATTTTCGGCTCTACTCCTACATGTTTCGGGGGCTTGGTGGTTCTCACTGATCCTGCTGGAACGTCACAGTCGATGTACAGGCAGGTGTGGTGTGGGGTATAACGCAGCTCTTTCAAGTTTTCATGTGCATATGAATCTTCTGAAGATACTATTAAAATGCAAATTCCAACCTGGTAGGCTTGGGGTGACTCGTGAATTCGAATTTTTCAGGTGATGCTTCTACTCTTAGTCCAAAGACCACTTTGAATGGAATTTTAACTGGAGCTGGACATAGCTTCTTAATCTTGTCAGAATGGCCTTGAACATAGTAACTGCTAAATATGCCAGATTTTGCTATTTTTATTCATATTATATGATCTTATCGTATGACTTCTGAATTACATGTATGAATTCAGATGCTTTTTAATCTCCTCGAACTAGAGTTGTCTCAACTGCAAAACTGAGAAAATACTGAAGGAAATCTGGCTACTTCACATAGATTTTAGAAGTTATAAAATAATATGATATTTATTTCATATTATATTTATGAAATATTTATATTCAAATTAATTACATTTATATTCAAATTAATTGCCTTTCTCTATAAACAAACTTCCTATTTTCAATCACTGTTAATGTGTCTCCCCAAGCATTAAGATTATGATCATTTATACTCATAGTTTTTAACTGCATAGTGTTCATCTTCCAAACTGAAATATTTTCTAAATAGAGTTTCCTTTACAATCTCTCTGTCTACTCAATTACCACATTCAGGTTGAAGTGGCATATATTCACCATATTTTTGTATTTTTTGTATTTTGATGCTTTGATTTCTTGGACTATCCCTCCCAGAGTTAGCCAAGCCAGGTGGCACAGTGGTAAAGAACCTGCCTGCCAATGCAGGAGATGCCAGAGATGTGGGTTCCGTCCCTGGATTGGGAAGATCCCCTGGAGCTGGAAATGGCAACTCACTCCAGTATTTCGTGCCTGGAAAATTCCATGGGCAGAGGAGCCTGGTGGGCTACAGTCCACGGGGTTGCAAAGAGTAGGACAAGACTGAGCACAGAAAGATTGCAAACAACTCTGCTGGGAGAGCTCCTTTCACTTGCAGAACAGCCAGCCAATCCTGAGCCCTGACTTCAGCAGCCTTCTTCACTGGCTCTCATGTTCCAGGCTACTCTCCACCTGCCCCAGTTTCCTCAGGGTCAAGGGCCAGGCCACTGAGAGAGTCCCTATACTCCAGAGGCTGTTGAAATGATACAAACTTGCCGATCTTAAATGCTGTTACCTCTTGACCAGTTCCTTTCCTGATTCCCTCCTAAGTAGCCCTCTAGGCAAGGAGTTCCCATCCACTCCTGGATCCATTTGTATAACAGACTGTCTTTTCAGTGTCCATAGTCTCCTGATCTGTTGCCCTCACCATCAGTAAAAGCCTATATTTTAAAACAGTATGCAGGCACGCATGCTAAGTGGCTTCAGTTGTGCCCGACTCTTTGCAACTCAATTGACTCTAGCCTGCCAGGCTCCTCTGTCCATGGGATTCTCCAGGCAAGAACATGGGGGTGGCTTGCCGTGCCCTCCTCCAGGGGATCTTCCTGAACCAGGGATCAAGCCCGTGTCTCTTTCTCCTACACTGGCAGGTAGAATTTTTTTGTTAAAAACCACTAGAACCACCTGGTAAGCCCTTAAAACAGTATAACCCTTCCAACTTATATTTTGATTGATCTTCGTAAATCTTTTTGTTCAAAATTCTTCCCTGGCTGACTTCCCATTGCCCTTAAGATGAAGTTCAACATCTGCAACATTCAGAGCCCTTAAACTATCTGGTCCTTACTACGTCTCTAACCTTATTTACAGGTGTCTTTCACTCTAGCTGTCTCATACTCTTCCATTTTGTCAAATGTATATGGTGCTTTATTATTGCTATCTTTCACACGTAGTTTCTGATTGAACTATCTCTCTGTAACTACAGAATCCTATCTGTTTTTTTAAGATGTTGCAAAGACATTTTCTCCTCCATGAAACTTCCTGGGAAGCTTCCTTTTTCTGATCTACTACAGAACTTTCAAACTCCCCTCTGGAACTTATCATGGTTAGCAGCCCCTTGACATTCATGGAAGTAGGATTTGACTTTTGACTATTTGTGATCAGCTTTTTTTTGTTGTTTCGTCACTTCACTCATGTCTGATTCTTTGCGACCCCATAGACTATAGCTTGCCGGGCTCCTCTGTCCGTGAGATTTCCCAGGCAAGAATACTGGACTGGGTTTCTTTAAATGTTATAAAAAATAATTTTTATTGCTAAATTTTGTTAAAGCATGAGTTATATTCATAATACTGTTCGTGTAGTGAGTGGAAATCAATTGCTTATCTGGTTGTAATAATCATTTTGTGATTTTGTCTAACTGTTTACGTAGTGTACAAATCTCAAGATGGCTTTTTGCTTTCAGACATATAGTGTGTGAAGTGCCTTACAGGAAGTATAATTCTAAAGACACTATGCTGTTGAGCTTTTTATTTCTTGTGATCTGACAAATCACAAAGGTGTTGGGCTCTAAACTTTGCAAATGGCAGTTATCTTGCAATAAAGTTATTTGGGTATTTGATTTACTTTCTCACAAGACTGATTCCTTGAGAATAAGGACAAGTAGATGCCATAATAAACATTTATGAACCAATGATTTTTTAATTAATTTAGATGACATTTGGTAATCTCTGATTTAAATGACCTCTGAAGTTGACTTTAACCCATATTTGAAGTTTAAGTTAAAAAAAAAAGAGAGCTTCTAAAGATTTTCAGAAAAACATAGAAATGTGGCTCTCTGAGAGTCTAACAGATACTCATTGTGTACAAGTTTTCTGATAGAAGCCCCCTTCAATTCATTGAAAGAGATGAAAGTTAGTAAAATTAAAAAAGCACTATATAGATTTTGATTGTTCTTATGTAAAGTTTATAAAAAATTGTCAGGCTTTCAAAAATGACAGCATCACGTATCTAGGGATTCACATCTCAGTTTACCTGACCAATTAAGCTGGAGAACACAAAGACTCCAGAAAAGAAGTTCAGCATTTGAAAAACAATTTCAAATGACGTCTGTGGTTCCGGAAGGCCCCCAATGGTAATCAAAGTTCGGACTGCCCAATAATAACATCTCAGATACCTGTGAGAAGAGAAGTAAAGAGAATGGTAAAACGCCATTATACTTGGGAATATATTGCTATAACACTAGATTTTAAACACATTGCCTCGTAATTAAGATTTTCTATCTTTAAGCAGCATTAGCGACTACCGTGTGTACTAATGTGAACTTCCCTTTTAAGGTAAACTTCTTTCTAAACATTGTGAAATGACTCAACAAAGCCAAAGAAGGTGATTATTAGTCATTCCACTTATTTCTCCCTGCAAAACAGATCACCCTAGAGTTTAGTGGTATGGAGCAGAGACTGTTTTACTGGGACTCTCATGCTAAGGGTCAGGTGTTTGTGGGAGACCCCCAAGACGGCTCCTCTATACTCTGTGAGGAAGGAACCCTCGGGAGGCTTGAGTGCCAGGAGGCAGCTGGGAGGACGTGACTGAGGCCAGAGTCCCGAGGCCTGGGTTCTAGCCGCTGGCTGAGTCTTCCGTCGTGCATGTCTGTTCGGAACACCCAGGGTGTCTCCTCTCACAGTCTGAGCTGAGAGGGTTGCACTCGCTGGGGCTGGCTGTGTATTTTCATTCAGCCTGTCGTGTGGATAGCTGGGGCTTCCTTACAGCACGGATGGACTCCTTGGCTGGCTGGCTTCCCCCCGAGTGGTAGAAGCTCAGGCAGTAGCTTGTAAGGCTTCTTGTAACTCAGAAGCCCTATAATCTCTTAATCTCTTGCCACATATATTTGCCAAGCAAGTCTCTTAGACCAGCCAGATTCAAGGGAAGGGATATATGAATCTACCTTTCAGTGAGAGGAGCAGCGAAAAGTGTGAGGCTACCTTTAAACTACCAGTGACTAGTGCGGGATATCATAGATATCAAGGGGTTTATGGAGATTGAAAAGACCTTTATAGTTTAGAACCAGCTGTTTTTTACTGATGGAAGATAGAGCAGGTGGGTATATACCTCCTCTCTCTTTTCTACTCATATCTTACTATATGATTGAATATATAAACCATGGCAGAGACAGAGAACTGAGTTCTATCTTAAAAGGGAAATTACTCTTAAGTGTAATAGCTAATTTATCTAGAAATTTAGTATTGAAGAAAATCAAGTATGCTCAGAAATATACTTTATAAAGATTCTGTACTAAACTCTCACAATTGCAAATGGAGAGACAGATCATTATAGCCTAGATGGGAAGAAAATCTGGGACCGGGGCAACAAAAAAGAATGTGATAAAGATGAGGACAGAACATGTGAGATTCACTTGGCTACATGTGGCTAAGGGTTTCATGAAGTCCTGATTGAGGTGGGAATAGAAATTAGTATTACAACCCCTTGTATATATATTATAATTTTGATCCATAATTAGACACTGTTTGTTGTTGTTTAGTCGTTAAGTTGTGTCTGATTCTCTGCAACCCCGTGGACTGTAGCCAGCCAGGTGCCTCTGTCTATGGGATTTCTCTGGCAGGAATATTAGAGTGGGTTGCCATTTTCTTCTCCAGGGGATCTTCCTGACCCAGGGATTAAACCCACATCTCCTGCTGGCCCGTGGATTCGTTACCACTGGGCCCCCTGGGAAGCCCACATAATGAGGTGCCTATTTGGTATATTCCATATAGCTCTGATAACATGATCTGGATCAGCTATTTCCACTGAATCCTTGAAGAAAAATGTCCTATATATAGAGGCCACTTTCAGATATTGTTGCAGAGAGGCATTCAGATTTAGTGGGTTCCAGCTTGCTATCTTAGTTTCCAGAGAAAGCAGAAAAGCAGCACTGTTATAGAATCCTGCCCTAGTCAGTCTTTTATTTCTTATCTGGGTGTGCCACATAAACGTTTAAGTAAATGTGCATTTGTCTTTGAACAGGGATGGCCTATTGTGTGTGCCTGTGAGAATAGGTTATAATTTTCAGATCTTCAAACAGTAAGAAGTTGAGGTTTACAAAGAAAGAATCAAACTACAGTTAAAGTGAGTATTCAAATAAAACAAAGCTAGTGGAGGTGATGAAATTCCAGTTGAGCTCTTTCAAATCCTGAAAGATGATGCTGTGAAAGTGCTGCACTCAATATGCCAGCAAATTTGGAAAACTCAGCAGTGGCCACAGGACTGGAAAAGGTCAGTTTTCATTCCAATCCCAAAGAAAGGCAATGCCAAAGAATGCTCAAACTACCACACAATTGCACTCATCTCACATGCTAGTAATGTAATGCTCAAAATTCTCCAAGCCAGGCTTCAGCAATCGTGAACCGTGAACTCCCTGATGTTTAAGCTGGATTTAGAAGAGGCAGAGGAACCAAAGAAATTGCCAACATCCGCTGGATCATGGAAAAAGCAAGAGAGTTCCAGAAAAACATCTATTTCTGCTTGATTGACTATGCCAAAGCCTTTGACT